>JAPYZF010000322.1:0-88577 GCA_030523045.1 Meteorus cinctellus
GATAATCGATAATGCTGCAAAAAGTGAAACAAATCTAACGTTGATTAAATTGTTGGACGCATGGTATAATAAAGGTGCGGTTTCGTCTAGAGTATCGAGCATTCCCACACCGAAATTCCCGAAAGAAACTGCAGAAGTAATGATAGCTCATTTACTTATCAATGGATATCTCAAAGAAAATTTTGTGTTTAACGTTTATGCGAATTTGACTTATTTAGTTCGCGGTCCTAAATGTACATTTGCTGAAGATAAGTCGCACAAAATCTTATTCATTCATGAAGAAGGACTCGCATTTAAGTAATCTTAAATAAACATTATAATTAATCATACGTAGTATCTTCAAATATTTTTTTATTCATAGCATTCAGATATGTCCATATTCAATTCAAAGGATGAAGTTCTGTATTCAATGTATGTAAATATTCTTGTACTCGATATTTACACATATGTGTAAATATAGTGAGCCATTATATTCAACTAACGTGGAATATAAATATGGAAACAGTTTCCATAATTTTTCGACTTACATTCAATACAGTAATTACGATAGTGATAAGCTAAATCGTAGAAAGGTTTCCATTTTAGTTATTATGGATGAATATTATTTTATCATTTAAATTATCTCGTGATGATAATGAAGTAAATTCTTCATATTCACTATAATCGAGGACAAAACGTAGATTATTGTACATTTCCTCATTAATGGTTAATTTGCTACGTAATGTCTGTGTAGATGACTCAATGTCATCTATAATAACATGTCTTTTATCTAATCAAAACATTAATTTTGTAAACTTTGTATTCCTCCAATTTGACATTCGAAATCCATAGTGACTGATGTCATTTTATTCGAAATAATCATAGTCATAGTGTCTGTTAGAGGGAATAAAATGAAAAAGTATAAATTCAGAAAAAGAGAACAAGAACATCTGGATGAAGAAAAGGAAAAGATGTTTCATTGTATCATAAGAATCGGGACACGAACCAGAATTGTGGTTGCGGTTGTAGTAAAACTGGCAGAGCGAACCATAAGTTGACATCGACTAAACATTAGTGTCGAATTGCAGTTTATGTGTTTATGATTTTTCGAAATTTCATCTCGCCAAACTCCAAACAAAAAATGTTGATAAATATTCGCGTTCAGTTGATTTTTCATAAATTCAAATCCTTGGCATTTCATAGTTACATCGAATTCTCGAACTCTATCGCATGATAGAGTAGATACGGATTCGAAACTTGAATTCAGACAGGTATGCATATGAAATTGATACTCATTCAAATTTAACTTGATAAAAATCAACGTAACACAGAACTCTATTCCTTTTCACTCACCTTATCGGAAAGTAAAATAAACTTCTAAATATACATTTATTATTAAATTATGCTCCATCTGACTAGAGAATATACAAAATCGTTCTGATTGAATATTTCTTTTATATTATACAACAATCAAATCACAGATGGAAAAGACCAATTGTCATATGACTGCAAGAATGAAGCAGTTGAAATACATATATGCATATACTGTATGAGAACCAACTGCTGGAAATCGGAAGGAAATATTGATTTTTGTTGAAGGGCATCTATTGTACATGTCCATTGTCCATTGCGCACCTTATGCCCCACGTATATATAGATCACGAATATCTTTTATATTAACAACACATTTCTATTACTTCATTTCTCCATACAATTATAAATTTCTTTACGTATATAAATTGTATGTGTTAAAAATTTGCAGTTATGTTATCAACAATTGTTCTGTGAAATGACACAATTACAAAGACACGTCAATATTGAATATGAAGAGAAATCTATGGAGAAATATGATGGAGCATATGGAGTTCTTGGTGTCAATCGCTTTGGCGAAGTAAGGTATGTCCTTAAATATTTCCAATTTATCACCAATCATTTATTATCAATTCAATATTTTTGTTGCAGTTAATTATTGCATTGGGACAGTAAATGGTAGAGATATATCAATGATTGTGCCTTCAATGCTGGAGACAATTACTGTTTCAATATTAATATTGTATCAAGTATGTCGGATACAGATTGAAACTATTCACTGATCGTGAAGAAAAAATAACTATTTATCAAGTGTATAAGTCAATTAATCGTTGATATATAAAATTTTATGGAAAAAATAATATATGAAGAAGAAAATGCCTAATCTGATGAAGCCATCATATTGTTTGCAAATGATTGAAACATGAATAGAATATGCAGAGGCGGAAGAAACGTGTCTACGTATGACAGATGATATTATTTAAAGAAATGCCATTACCAACACTACTGAAGAAAGCCACCTACTATATATTAGGGGATAATACTCCAGACAAAGGACGTGTCTTCTATCAAGATGGAGAGGCGTTATTCTGTAAAAATAATGTTTGTGTACATCCACCAAGTTTAATACGACAACATTGCGATGTTGTTCATAATCCCGGCTATATGGCAATCACATGTCGACTTGATAAGCACACTAATGTACCAAGCTTGCATCTCAGTTGGATTCCAAACAGTACATTACGTAAACATCCAACAACACTCGAAAATGTTGTGACGAATAAAAATATTGCTGCGGCAATTGAAAAGCAGTCATTATCATTGAATGAAAAAATAAATGAACCAGCAAATACGAATGCAACTGATAAATGTGATGTTTGTATGGAAGTCAAGGCACCAATTGACTGTCAGGATTGTGAAAGAATTTGTTCCGGTGGGTCATTTAATTGTGAAACGTCACCTGAATTGATGACAACATTTAACTCACACAATTCTAATAATTCCCTTAATGAACAAGTATCGACCAATATTGGAGATAAATTGGTATGGGATGCAACTGCAACACCTAATGTCAATAGATTACGCTCAGGATCAATTGACTCATCATCGTCATCGTCAATGATAGATGTTAGTAGTGGCGGTGGTGTTCAATCGAAAAATCGGAGTGTGTCTTTGACTTCATGCTACAGTTTATCTGCTGACCATCAAGACTTTCCTGCATGGATGAGATCGCCAGAATCATTGGCACTACAACACAATTTAACGTTTCCTGAAAGTACAACAGCTTCACCAATTGCCCTAAGACGTACCCATCGTTGTCGGAGATTTTCTGTTGATCTTGGTCAAATGCGATCGCTACGACTTTTTTTTGCTGATCCGGCATGCACCAGTGGACAACTTGTTGTTGCAAGTCGTGAGAGCCAATATAAAATATTACATTTCCATCATGGTGGATTGGACAGACTTGCTACAATTTTGCATCAATGGCATCAGCTTGTTTATTCTCAGCCTGATCAGACATCGGAGAATGAGGGCACATTGCCTTATCGGTAACTATCTAATTGTAATTATGTGTGATTGAAAGGCCCAATTCTAATGTCTTTCACTTTACCAGACTTTGCACTCATGTCAATTGTTATTTTCTCTTTTTCAAGACATTTCATGGTGTGTCAACCTGAAGTAGCCCGTGATGAACAACATCCTGAAGAGGGTCAAGTACCTATGATTACCTCGTTGGCATGGCAAGATTTATTAAATGAGCGTGGACAAATTGAAGATGATCTTGCACTTCGTAGAGGAATTTTTTTTGGTGGCTTGGAGCCAGCGTTGAGAAAGATTGTGTGGCCATTTCTTCTTCACTGTTATTCATATCAAAGTACATATGATGATCGTGAACAAATTGATGAAATACGCAAACAAGAGTACAAAGAAATTGAAATGTTGCGGTGTAACATGAATCCGGATGAAGCAAAACAATTCTGGCGCAATGTCGTTTGTATTGTTGAAAAAGATGTTGTACGAACCGATCGTGCTAATCCATATTATGCTGGTGAAAATAATCCAAACATTCCTATCATGAAGAATATTTTACTCAATTATGCTGTTTATAATACTCGGCTTGGTTATACGCAAGGAATGTCTGATCTATTGGCACCATTGCTTGTAGAATTAAATTCAGAAATTGATGCTTTTTGGTGTTTTGCTGGTCTCATGCAACGTTCCGTTGCTGTATGTACCCCAACTGACATGGATATGGACAGAAATTTATGCTATCTTCGTGAACTCATTCGAGTGATGGAACCATGTTTTTACAATCATCTTGAGAGACATACAGATGCTCTGGAGCTTCTGTTCTGCCACCGATGGATTTTATTGTAAGTGTGTTTGTTTTCCACAATGGGTCAGTCTCTCGAAAAACTTTCTCTCCTTCATTATTCGTAAGATTTTGGATCCTGACAAAATCTTTTTCTTTTCCAGATGTTTAAAGCGAGAGTTCCCTTCGGAAATGGCACTAATAATGTGGGAAGCTTGTTGGGTGAATTATTTAACAGATTATTTTCATTTATTTCTTTGCCTCGCAATAATTTGCGTATACGCCGATGATGTGATAGCTCAAAATTTACGGACAGACGAGATGTTGCTTTACTTTAGTTCGCTATCAATGTATATGGATGGTAATATCATATTACGAAAAGCACGTGGATTATTACATCAATTTCGTCAGCTTGATCGATTGCCTTGCACACTTACGGGTCTTTGTCGTAAATGTGGACCAGGAATGTGGGATAGCAGTCACGATCCTATTATCGAATGTATTGAGCACCAAGAATCAATTTGTCCTTATTCTAAGAACGAAAGCACAACTTATTGAAATTCATCAACCATTTTTATTTGCAAAATCATTGCTATAATATACATATCGAAATCCCCCATTATCATTTACTGTCATTAGTATTATCAGTTCAGTCAAATAGTCCTATCTCAGATAAAACTAATATGTAGATCATGTCTGCAGTAAACTCTGAGTTCAATCTACAAAATTAAGTTCTTGTTCAAAAGAAAAAATTTTCCATTCGTTTTGTTTATTGTGTAATTTATTGATGTGCAATTATCATTCCGAATACGATTTTATTCGCTCCAACCATTGGCACTTCACTTCATTTTCTACCCATCAAATAACTTCAAATTAACTGACGAAAATTTTCTCTTTTTCCATCTGAGATAGTATTAATTGCCTAAACTATATCATTAACCAATACTTTCGCATTCAAGTTTTTCAGAAACACCAAAGACGCACCATCAAACGGTTATACTCAGACATAAAGCAAGAAAAAGCATTTTTTAGGAATTCTTTTCTAGCGAAACTATTTGTCATTATTTCTCTGTTTCAAATTTCACAAATTGTGATTTGAATTTCATATTATTATATATATCAGACAATCTCGATGTATATAAAATTAATTATGTGACGAGTATGAATAGATTCGCTGAAGAGAACTCCTGAAGAAATCGGATTCATTGACTTCATGACCTGGTATATCCTCTTGAGAGAGTAACACTGTGTTAAGTACATAAGACAAGACTGACTGTGGTAAAATAAGTGATTGCAAAGAAAAAAGGAAGGAATAAACAAAAGACGAATGCTAAAATCATTATAAATAATATCGTAATCATCGAGGACTATATAGATTATGATGAATGAATCAATTTATCGAAAATAGCTTGAAAGGCAAAGTATCAAATCAATGGTTGTGTTGGATCTATCTTTATTAGAATTATTGATATATTTATTTGACAAACCAATTTTGTCAATGAATTATTAGTTTATTGAAAGTATCAACTACTATGAAAAAATAAAAAAGAGAATAATGATTTTAATCAATAAAGTGTGATATAAATATTATTATTCATTTTCGTCCATTTATTGATTTAATTTTGTACTGTGAAATTCTTGGGATACTTAAATATGCCAAATGATTAAAAACGAAAAGAAATTATTTCATTTTCGTTTTGTCAGAATATATTGTTACATAGTCAGATCATATTTTACATAATTACATATACTATATTTACATTACATCAGTCGAATGATAGAAGTCAAATGAATGAATAGTGCAAAAATAAAATAACCATTAATAGATAATCTTCGAGAAAAAATAAAAGCTGGACATGATTTGAATATAAGAATATCGCATGGCTAAAAGTAGCCTTTGATATGCACCAAAATTTTTGGTTCGAAAACCAGAAAGACGTATGATATTCTTTCCTTCTGTTGTATTCGTCTGGGGTCATCTGAAAGAAAACTTTGTTCATACGCTCTCATGAACTCATTTCCTGTGACTACGTTGCATAATCACAATTATAGTTAAAGGAATATACAAAAAATATCTTCTCTCATAATAAATGTGTATGTTGTTGGTACTAAAATCATTCCAATAATTCCAAAAGTTTTTATACTAATTTTAGGCTGCCGAAAGAATCACAATTCACTTTTAGCTATCATCTGAACATTTTCCATTTAAAAATAAACTTATCAGTACTGTCGATACGAGGCGTGTATGGAAATGATTGAACACTGGTCTATTAGTTTGATTTCTAATGCAGCATTCTGAATTCTGCTCATTAAATAAATTCTTTTCTCTAAGAATTTCAAATGATTCACAGGAAAAAAAACTTGTATGTTATCATTTTTTCCTTGCCAGAAGGTTCAGTACTGATACATAATTTTTGTTGCTAGTCGGGAGATATACATTCTTGTAAATATTCTATGTTTCAATATTCGTGTGCGAAGAATCGCTGTGATTTATTGTCTTGTGTACTCCTGAACGATAAATTAATGCTCAAATGCAATTTATCGAAAAAATATTAATATCCCCATTGTCATTATGATTTTGGACTAATATGGTCTGTAATGAAATTGATCGACACTAGAACCATACAAGCAATCGCCCACACAATGACAAAAACAAGCCAAAATTTTCCGGTGAATGGACTAGCAAATTTATTTTCCACACCGAGACCAATCGTACCGATTGTCCTGTTTCTAGCACAGTAAACTAAAAATGTTGGCACCAAATATTGAATTCCAACTCCAGCATACGAACCAGTTATTCTGACGAGAGTTGACAAATCTTGCACTGACATTGCTATGATATACGGCGGAATCAAAGCCATGACTGGAAATACAAGTCTTCGTAAACAAAAATTGGAATCCCTTGAATTTGGAAGAAAAAGTGATTGCAAATTATTTCTCAGTGTGATTGCAATTATTGGAAAACTGGCGGACAATGTGAATACTGGAAATAAAGCGAGAAAGTATTCTATGATGATCAAGAACACATTGGTATTTTTTGAACAGTCACCAGCACTACTAGGTCCGAAATCAAGTGTATACAAATCATCAAGATGTTTAAATGCAAAAGCTCCAGTCAGTGCTAATAATAAATAAAACGATGCAATTAGAGTATAATCAAAGAGAAGAAATCGTTTCAACGTTGATTTATCAGCAATGGGTACTATCAATGCAGGTAAAGAGTGATGGCACATGAATGAATAAACACAAGCACCAAACAGCCCAGGAATACCTGAAAAGAGAAAGTTTTTCATCATAACATTTTATTTCTGAGTTGTTCAACTATTTTGCTGGGTTTTTGCTGCGCATATTATCACTTCCCGTTAAGATATGATAAAATTTACCGAGGAAATTAACAGCCGATGGTGAACCTTGCGCTCCGGACACGATAAGAATTCTCAATGCATAAATAATCATGATCCCAAATGCAAGCCAGCGCATCGCCGACGTTAATAATTGGAGATATTTTGTCTTTTGTACATCGAAGAATACGAAAGGACCAAGTACACTAACAAACGTTGTCTAGAAAGGAGAAATAGAGATTAAAATCAATATGTACCTAAATATCACGTTACTGAAACTGAAGTATGAATCATTTTCATCCTTTTACTATCCAAAAACTTATTCCATTCAAAGAAATAAGGAAAATATTGAACAATGATATTTCATACTCTGTTAATCTTGACATTGTAACTCATAGCATATAAAAATTTTGCCTCTTCAGCCACAAGATATGATTTGAAAAAGATAACAGGAAAGTAGACAAAGGAAGAAAACTTTTCCTCACCAAAAATATTTGATAAGCGTTGACTCGAGAAATGTGTGCGCCTTCCCAACAATTTTCAGTATCGGGTATTGTATCGTTGCATGTAATATTCGTAGGATGATAAGTACAAGCAATGTCCAACATTGATTTACCGATTACTGCTGCATAAATACTCAAATCGCCATACAAATATGTGGCTAAGCAAATGTAGAATAATGTTGTGCCAAATTTATTGAAGAACATTGATGCCATCTCACCCATTTCTATCTTATTGTCTATAAGATAGTATCTAGAGGTGATGTCTGCACGACCAGGACTACCTTCACCAGGTTGAAGAACTAGAGGGGTATCCTCTGAATCTGAATTGGACGGCGCAGATTCCCCAAACGTTGTCAGCTCCTAGACAAACAAAAGAATGAGACATAATGCAGATTATTCTATAATCCCAGGCTGCAATTTAATCAATCGGAAGTGCAGACTGAAGTAACATGAAATGAACTGAATTTATTCGGGTCATAGGCAAATGAACGATATTTCATGACACCAATGAATTTGGTAGCAAATTAGCCAGGGTATGAAAAGCTTAAATTATAAAAATGTGAAAAATATTTGAAAGAAATCATGCAACGACTACAAAACTAATATTCAATCCAGAAATTCATTCAAATAATAGAATAAACGAGAGCAAATAGCACATTTAGTTCTACGTGATCCATACAGTTGCTAAAAAAATTCATTCTCGATTTAATTTACCTGGATCACTTTTTAATTCGGGATTTTCTTCTTTGTTCCATTCAATTCTAGACACGAAACAAACTATGCTAGGAACAGTTGCACAACATGCCTAGTAGAGAAAAAATATGCATCACAAATTGGGTGTCTTATAAACTGGTGATATATTCTTTGTTACTTCAAAGCATCATACCCGAATTATAGAAATAAATATTTAGCTAAACTATTCTCATTCCTTATTTTTCAGTTCAACGACACTTACTCGCTTTCTGCTTTGCATTCGTTGCCAAGTAACAATTGCATTCGCCGAAGCCATTGACTCTATGACAAATGTTACAGTAACGAAACTGAAAAATAAAACCAGTTGGAAGGTCAATCATGACATGTGGGCTAAATTATGATTGGCATTTTGATATTAAAGCTAAAGATAACAATATATGCAATACGTACCTCATAAAGCCGAGAATCAAAATAATTAAAGTTCCAAGTGCCCATCCTGTTCTACTGAAAACAGCTGGAAGAGTTAGTGCTCCAGTTCCAACAATTAAATTGAATATATAAATTGCTCCAACCTACAAACAAATTTGCAGTGTTATTGTAGAGTTAGGGTAACATATCACAAAACAATCTCTCAGAAAAGTTGTATAATTCCAATAGCTATGAATTTTAAACAGGTAACATCTTTCATTCTGGAAGATTTATGAGCATAAATAGAAGGGGACAATTTGTTATAGAATTGAAAGGTGATTTTCGTCAATCACGTTGGGAAAATAGTTGTATTGATAAATAAATAATGTGTGTGAGACCAAACGAGTATATTGAAAGCAATTGAGTTCAATAACTTTAATAGCTTAATAACTTTAACTAGTGTGGCATATTAATACATCAGGGATCTGTTCCAATTTTTCATGAGAAACGCGTGATATCACAATCAAAGTAACAGATCAGATTCAACGTTGATCCCTGTACATGTTCGTTCAATATAAGAAAGTAAATAGAACGAATTCGAGACTTTCGAAAAATACCTCTGAATCAAATCTCTAGCGTATCGGGTAATAGTGAAATTTCGAATTGAAGATGAGTAAAAATTAAACGATTTCATAGAATTTCTACAGTTGAGACATTCCCTCTTGCAGTAATATTTTTGAGGAATTTTTTCTGGAGAAAGCTTAGCCAAAGTTTTAATCATTATGACCATACTCTCACTGATATGGTTAATTGAATTTAAATAACACGATTTTTCAATGAGATATTTTACTCAATAATGGGTAAATGAGTAACTGTATGATTCATACATATAACATTTTTCAAATTCTAATAAATATCCGCTAAATCCTGCAAACCGAAGTAGGTAACCGTTGCATCAGTATCAAATTCAGCTCACATTTTATCAACTGGACTGATAAACTGGTTCATACTTTTAATCAAATAGGTAAAACACCCCTAAAAAATAACTTCTGAAAACCCGGAAATATTTAGTCATCTCTTTGCAATGGAATATCAGTAAATATAAATTCATCACGATAAATTCAAACAGATGATTCATAAGGTTGATTCAAAAAATTCTCCAGAATGAATCAACCAGAATAATTTTTATTTTATGAATCAATTTATCCATCGCCAAAAAACTACAAAAGAACGAACATGAACCAGGATTAATGAAATTTTTGCCATAATTCATCCCATAGTGGCATTAATAAATCTCTATACGAAGTAATTCACATATTGTTCAGTTTGTTTACATTCGAATCTACATTTTTGAGGTTATGTGCAATCTGCTACACATAAGATGCGATTGAACATTGGAATGAAAGAGAATAAATAATATTCACTCACCCCAGTGGAATACTGTTTTATTCCATTCAACTCGGGCATATTGTCATGAATATTTTATTATTTATAACTATAAATTTCAATTATTGCAATCGCTAATAACAATTGCAAATACGTGGCGCATCACTTAAAAATCTTGTTCTTCCAATATGTTTTTTCTTCTTATCATATCGTCGCAGTATTACTATACAATATTGAATAAAATACGAACAATTCTTTGTTCTTTATTGTTCATTCTACGTCCTTTTTGCATACAGAATTTCTCAATTGTATGTGCAGATTTACACGTGATACAACCAGGGAATATTGCATTGCAATTTCATTTCTTTGATGAAACTATAAATAGAGATAATTAGCTCGTGCCAACATGATAGTCGCGAGTAGTAAAATTTACGAATACAAAAGAAAAAAAAATGATAAATAAATAATCTATGAGAAATTGATATAGTTAATATTGGGATAGAATAAAAAATGCTGTATTGTAATAACTGTTTGTTATTGTTAGCGCTGTTATTACCGTTATTTTACAAATAATTCATAAATGTGATATAAATGCATTTACATAGATGTTTATAAAATTGTTACACATCATGAGAATGAAATACTAATAAAATTCTACAGATAAATATGTTTTATCATTGTTTTGTTGTTTTTTTGCATTTAATATAGATGATTGTTGCGAATGATACTGTGAAGAGGATTATTTTATGGATTGGCATCTCGACGACCATTCATTGAAAATAATTTTATTGAATTGGAAAATATAAACCTAATTCTTAGAATAATTACCCATAGATTCATCACACATCATAATAGGATACATTCATTGACATCGAACGGTACAAAATCTACAATGCGAATGTTGTGAAACGCGAATGAATTTATTCTATTTTCTAAATGATTATCATCAACATTTTATGCTCAAAATTACAGAATTAGCAGGAGAATTGAAGGAAAAAAATTGATTAGTCAATCAAGATTTAAATGTTTATGAATAAATTCAAAATTATCTCTGATGATTTGCAATAAGGAACGTGCATAAAGGAATTGCTTACATTAACAAGGAATCTCAGGAATCATGACATATCGTTATCTACTCTGGATTATTTATTTTCCAAAGATTTTTTATTTGGCTATCCCATAAAATTTAAAGTAATACTTTAAATTGTGTACGTGAATAGAAATCGCACAATTACAAGTGGGAATAAATTATAATACTTTGGCTACGCTTGCAGAATAGAAATCGTGTTCTCAATGTTCTGTGTTTTTTTTTAAACCTTAATTATTATTTCACTTGCTTATTTCAATTTGGTGAAAAGTAGTTTGAGCGAATCAAATTCAGAGTCTTATTTTGCGAATATTCGTCCAAACAGCGTCGTTACATTTGACAATTTTTTCTTTTTTCTTCTTCAAGTTTCATTTACTTTTTTCCTTTTTTTACTGACATGATGTATAATTAATGAATGGTAATACTAGTGTATATTTATATGTAAAAAAATAATAATAGTAATGGTAATAATAGACACATTGGAGAACAGTATATAAGTCATGAGGCCCTGACATCGCTCGAAAATGAAGCATTTTTATACGCCAAGGGAATGTCTTGTGGAATGCAAAGTACAAATGTCCAAAGTAATATTGTAGAACACAATGGAACGTATTTGAATGCGAAAAACAAGAAAAAGATCGACACAATAAGATAAAAATCTGTGAAATTCCAATATTTGTGAAGAAAAAACGTATTAGACAAGTGGAATGGATTGCAGTTCAAGAACTTACAACATACATCTAGTTTTTCTTCTCAAAGATGAACAAATGAAACAAACAGTTTTTCAAAAAATTGCCGTCATATGAACGAGTAAAATTTGTCATCTCTACTAAATAGAAGCTCGCGAGAAAAATTATAAACGAGAGATGATTCACCATCAGTGTGTTGATTAATATCTCTCTCTTTCCTTTTTCTCTCCCATATCTCGAATATTGTAAAATTACTCCCGGCAATTGATCGGGATGAATTCGAGCAAAATGATGTGATAGATGATGATTGTATGCAAAAATTAATTGATATTTGACGGGAGGTAATGCAAATAGGAGTAATGGTGTATCGTCGTAATGACACCGTTTAGAAACACTTCCTGTGGACGATTGATGGACCAGACTCGTCATATTCTTGCTTGGAGATCCACATCTGTTGGAATGTTGATAGTGAAGCAAGAATTGAACCACCAATCCATACGGAGTATTTCCTCTCAGGTGGTGCAATAATTTTGATCTTCATGGTGGATGGTGCAAGTGCAGTGATTTCCTTCTGCATTCTGTCGGCAATACCTGGGTACATGGTGGTTCCACCAGACAAAACGGTGTTGGCATACAAGTCCTTACGGATATCAACATCACACTTCATGATTGAGTTGTATGTGGTCTCATGGATGCCGCTGGCTTCCATACCCAAGAAGCTAGGTTGGAATAATGCCTCGGGACAACGGAATCTTTCGTTACCAATGGTAATTACTTGACCGTCAGGAAGTTCGTAGCTCTTTTCCAAGCTAGATGATGAAGCAGCAGTAGCCATTTCTTGATCGAAATCAAGAGCAACATAGCACAATTTTTCTTTGATGTCACGTACGATTTCACGTTCAGCGGTTGTAGTGAAGGAGTATCCACGCTCGGTAAGAATCTTCATGAGATAGTCCGTGAGATCGCGACCAGCCAAATCCAAACGCAAAATAGCATGAGGTAATGCATAACCCTCGTAAATTGGTACGGTGTGGGAAACACCATCACCAGAATCGAGGACGATACCAGTTGTACGACCAGATGCATACAATGACAATACAGCTTGGATGGCAACATACATTGCAGGTGTATTGAATGTTTCAAACATAATTTGCGTCATCTTTTCACGATTAGCTTTGGGATTAAGTGGGGCTTCAGTAAGAAGAACTGGATGTTCTTCTGGTGCAACACGAAGCTCATTGTAGAAAGTGTGATGCCAAATTTTTTCCATATCATCCCAGTTGGTGACAATACCATGCTCAATTGGATATTTAAGCGTCAAAATACCACGCTTTGATTGCGCTTCATCACCAACATACGAATCCTTTTGTCCCATACCAACCATCACACCTTGATGTCTTGGCCTACCAACAATTGAGGGGAATACGGCACGAGGTGCGTCATCGCCGGCAAATCCAGCCTTGCACATACCGGAGCCATTGTCAACGACGAGTGCTGCTACTTCTTCGTCACACATCTTGTCTGTTTTAATTTATATCTGCAAAACAATTGAAAGGTAAAACAAATATTAATTTCAATTCATTCATCATCCAATTTTATCACTAGCTTCATATATGATAAATCAAAAAAAAAGAAAAGAAAAGGAAGAATTGAAAAAAAGCCGAGTTATTTCTTTATTATTCAGTTGTCCGATGGTTTATGACGAAGGAATGTGGTGAATGCCACGTAAGAAAGATGACCGACGACGATAAGTGGTTGGTCACGCTTGATTCCTAAAGAACCGCACCCAGCCCCGCCCTAGTCGCTATCATCCCATATCTATATGTATCTCTCTTTCAATATTTTTCGCCTATTCACAGGTAAAACAAATTTACACTTCAACTGTCCTTTATATCTACGCAATGATCAAATCGAATAATTTTCATTGCATTTGATGGATCCACAAATAATTTGATACTCCGAAAAGAAAAAAAATGGATTTCGCAGAATTAAAATCGCCGGAAAATCCAAATGAATGAAGAACCAAAACTTATTGTCATTCAATATTTTTCATTAAGAAAAATAATCAAATGAAGATGTGCTCATCCTTTTTCACACACAATTCCAAGTATCCTATGTGAGCACCCTCGTTCCATTTAATTCCAATGATATTTAAAATAAATTAATAACTCGATGAAAATAAAGAAAAAGCAGAAACAAAAACTTACATTATATTAAATAAATAATATGTACTATTTTATTACGGAGATCACCGTAAAAGTCACACGTCAAGACACCTTTACACACGAATCCAACGGACGCAAGCACCAAACACAGAATGTAGCTGAGAACGATGAGTGTAACACTATTATACGAAGAGCGACAGCATATTCCCCCACTACTGACCATTTCCGCCAATAAGGGCAGGACCCCCTCGTCCAATCCCGGCTTTCTTTACCATATAAGGCAACTGACTACCGCGGAGGGATTGATCCCCTCTATCAGTGCATCCCCCCTACCAACTTCCCATATCGACGCTTCATTCGCAGATATATATATGTGTCTTGGCAACGTTTCTCCTCTGCCGGCGTTTCCAACGGCTTCCAGCCAACCAATATCCCTCATTATATCTATATTCTTAATGGTAAAATTTAAACTAAGTAAACTTTGTTAATTTTTCGCCATTTTTCTGAAGAAAAAATGAAAAATCAAATCAACGCTTTTCATCATAGAGCGTAAATTTGAATAATTTTCCGCCAGATTATCTCTACAAAACATATAAATTCAGGGAAAAAAAAGAGTCAATTTTTATTATCTCTTTCCGCTTTCCCCTCACTCTTATCCCCTCCTAATTTCCTCAGAATATTCCAAGAAACCAAAAACTCGTCGGCCAATAATATGTGACCGGATTTATTTCAAATTAAAATGTCGGTTGGATTTATTTCGAACGAGACGATATTAAGGTTAAGGTTATGCGGAGATTTTCACACGCGTTCTAATTATAGATAAAGATTGAAATAGTATCACGTGAGAACGAGCGAATGCTTACAGAATGAAAGCAGGAAAGAAGAGAAAGAAACCACTTGCTTTAGCACCACCTGTCGATGTACCAAGAAAGAGCAATTAATAGCTAGAAAAAAGTCAAGTGAATGAATCCGCAGATGAAATGATAAAACACCAAATAGCAGTAAAAACAAGAAAATATATTGATTTGAATAGATGAATTTGAGTTGGAGCTGTAAGAGCAACGCCCTATTGTAATGGCGGTCACACAACCACCCGGCTTTCCAAACGCCGGTCACAAATTCCAACTCAGCATACGCAATAATTACTACAAATTAATCCAAAGTTTCATGTTAATTATGTACTCACCTCAGTAAACGACGCAAATTTAATGTGAATACGCTTGGTGCGTAATTTATTTATTGTATAATAGAAAAATTGTGGTAAATGTGAGAGAATGGAGGAACTATATTGACTCGCGACGAGACGAAACGAGAATCGAGACTCTAGCGACGACACGAGTTGAATCGCGAAAGACCGGGCTGAACTTGTGGACCTGCCCTATTGGAGGTACGGTCGGTGGATTTATGTCGTTTAGGGGGGGCCCCTTATGACCTGCGCTATTGTCTATAACATACGGACAGATAATTAAATATAATCCTCATCATAATTATTCGACATAATGAGTATTGCCATTTTGTCCAGTATCATTAAATACAGGTAATAGGTTATGTTGATGCAAATCATTCATGTAAATAAGAATTAACCATGAATAGTTTAGTTATTTATCCAATTGACGCCCCTACTTCGCAGTTGAACAAAAATGGACTCGTCCATACTTCCTTGCCCCCACCAACACACATTTTCAGAGGCCCTTGCCATATATGGGCATAAAACGTGAGCGGCGCTCTGATTGGTTGTGCCACCCGCAGGCAAGTAGTTCTCCAAATGCCGCTTCAAACTGTACTGTACGAGATATGAGCGGTTGAAACAGGACAGATAGATTGAGTATGGTATAAAGTGAGATAGAGACAAGTTATATGTCTCCGGAAGGTATACTATACTCACACGCTATATGTTCAATATATATATATACATATATATATACTGCTATGTAGTGTTTCCAGACTGACTAACTGTCAAAGACATTGAAACGATTTTTGTTTGTGTTGTACCCGGCAATACGTATACATATATGAATGCATATATTTTTATCTATAAATACTGGCGATTCACTCACAGGGACAAATTGGTCATCAGACAAACCTATTTTATTTCACCTATATTTTTCCTTTTTTATCTTACTGCTCTCAATCAAGAATAGGCAATCGTAATTGGACATATTTCCAAAATAAAAATGATGTCAATGGTATACATAGTTCATCTTAATTACTTGATTGCCATGTACTTGATATAAATATTATTCAGGTCATTAGGTATTTAATTTCTTCAATGTTTTTCATTGATAATAGATAACACATCTGTTATCATCATTTTTTCATTCATTTTTTTGCATTCTCAGTTAACGTGACAATGGCAAAGTTGAGTTGTGTATATTGATTTGAAAAATCTTAGTTTTTTTACTGTGGAATTAAAATGAAAATTCAAACTTGGACAATGAAAATGTTTGAATTGAAAATATCAATTGACAAACATAAAATATTTATATTATGTTGTTTTCGCAATTTATTGATGTATTGTACAAGCAAATGTAACATTTTCGATAATATATTCTTTGCATATTATCCAAACAGATGGGTGGCATTCAGCAATCATTCACGGAAAATTATTGCATCGGACGACTTGGAATGAAAGTAACAATAAATAAATAATTTAATATAGCGATGGCAATGAAGAGTTCCATAAATTGATGCAACACGATGATAACAGAAATTATAAAATTGATACAACAAACATCAAAACTTCACATAGATCAATTTCGAAGAAACAAAAATTGAAAATGGATTTTCATTGATGATGAATCATATTAATAACGAAATATAAAGTTGTATAATATATTGCTGACTCAAAATGGGCGATGGAAGAAGGGAATGTGCAGAGGGGGAACATATGCAGTGACGACGATGTCTCATATGTGTATGACTCATATGATAAGCACATATGTACTCCAACAACGAATTGTCCTGCGATGAGAAGGCAGCAGCACAGATTGTGTGACAACGGGCGTGTTTTTCTATAAATTTACAAGATTCAACATTTTTTAACATTCCATAAATGTCACGTAATCATTCTAGATCAGAAGTTTCTTATCTGTTAAAGAGAAACTATTCAAGGTGAATATTCAATTGTATTTGACATTCTTCTTATAACAACACATTAGTATAGATATTGATCTATCATTCTTATCATTATTGATGGTATTATTCAGCCGTTACTTCCGAATGAATTAAAATGAGGGATTCAGTGTTCATACATCTTGACAAATCAACATTACGTAATTGCAAATATAAGAAGAATGATTCATACATGTGCAGGATCTCCAAACCGGAACTATGAATGTAGAAATGGTGTAGATAACTCCCAAGTCATCAATTTAATTCTAATTGATACGCATTGATTAATTGTTCATGGAATTCTGGTACGTGAAACATTGTCACGAATTTTCATTGGATTATGAAAAAAGTTGTTGTACATCTCATAAAAATTTTAATGGTCTTATGGAAAAAGAGAATTTTCTATATTTTTGTACTTATCTCTCTGAAATACATTGAATGTATTCAGCAGAATGCGTTCATTGTACGACTATGGTATAAAGTCTCATAATACCATTTATTGATTATTGCCAAAAGCTAATGCTTCCTTTCGTGGAATATATCGAATGTAATACATATACGAAGATAGACAGCTTGTAGATATGTTAGATGAATTTGTGTAATATATATTTTCATTTATGTATGAATGAAATTTGAATAATTACATAGATGTTGTAATTAAAATTTCAATGGTCAGCACGCTCTCGTCCATGAAGTCCGTGTCTAATTCGGCATTACCCCTGACAGCTTTAATGATTTTCATGGTGATATTTACACGAAAATTTGAGAACTTTTTGGAAAGAATCCAATTGTTTGATTTAAAATTAATCGTACAAGTGTCGATTTGTTTTCCAAAAACAAATCGACACATTAATAAATAGGAACAAGTAGATTTGTAATTAATAATCATTCAAGTTATTTGTTCCAAATTTCTTAGAACATTTGTCACTAAGCCCAAACAATCCAAATATAGACATTCATATCGTTTATCCAATTTCTAACAAAGTGATCAATAAATCAACAATTCCACGTTGTTGAAAGGTAAAAGAAAAGCCCAAAAACATATACAAAATACCATAATGCTTATTGATTTTTAATTAATATCTAAGAAATATAATCTAAAAAATCGACGTGGTTAATGACCGCCATATTATCAACGTTAATTAAAATAGTTCGAGTGACTGAAAGTAGGAAAAATAAATGTTGGTTAGGAATAAATATATGCGATGACTAATCACATATGGGATGGCATTGACACATCACTGAATGTTTACATATACAAATTATATAGAGTTATAAATATATATACATATATATGATATCTTCATTTTGTGTGGGTGTGCGTGTATTATTGAACAAATCGTTATGCCAATGACACGTAGAGAGCCTTATGCAAGGCCACGTACGCCTTGTATGGTCGTCGAGGTCAAGGAGAGAGTGTGCACTGACCATTGAGATTTCAGGACAGATGTCCGAGTGTCTAACAGCGGCCTAGCTCTTATCTTCGCCCATGTGTACTACCACTATTATTATTAATACTACTAGGCATTGCTACTGCATGATATGGTACTATGGGACACTTACATGAATGTGCAGCAGCATACACAATCATGATTACATGCTAAATATAGGATTGTCATGTATATGTGACCGGAATTTTAAGTCAATGACGTCATCACAAAACAAACATCAAGTCAAAAGGTTGCAATGAGTTTTTGTTTCTATTTATGTTTTTACTCAAAAGTTTTTCATAATATTTGTTGAAATGAAAAGAATATCCGAGTTTTTATCATTTTCACTTGTTTTTCGAATGTTTTTGTATGTTTGCATAATTTAATGGAAATTTATTTTTGGAAATATCACCAATTTGATGATTATTGATGTAGAGAATTGTGAGATTGATTATGAATAATGAATAGAAGAAAAAGGTCGTTTCTTTTTTTAGTTCTTGGGAAAGATTTTGTGTTATTTATACTGTATGTGATGAGAAATGGAATTTATACGTTGGATGTACAATTTAAGATGTCAGCAGTAGAAAGAGTTTAATTATCATCTTTTTTATTGAGGTCGCACGAGATTCGGAACAATTTGGCTCGAATTTTTTGGAGAGTTTTGTACTTGCAGGAAATTAGTGGTATTAATGTTTGGATTCTCATGGTGTTATTGGGATTTCATTGTTCATGAAATGGAAGATGAATCCTGTGTACTTGACATGCATTCCATGTGGTGTGAACGACAAGAGAGTTTAATTGAATATTGTTAGAGTTCGTTCTCCAACTAACCAATTTGAATTGAAGATGAATTCCGAAAAGTCATGGTGAAATTAATGTTGGCCTCGTCACAAAGTTTATGAGATTATTGGACTACTTAGTAGTGTAATTGACCCTGAATGATGTGAGAAAAAATGGAATTATTGGATAAACAAAATTATGATAAAGAGATACTTTGGGTTTTCCATCGAATTGGAGTTCCGTTATGAACGATGGTACTCCATACATATATTTACAATCGATTTCAACCCGTAATTAAAAAAAATGAAAAGAAAGACGAAGTTGTCTGGAAGAGAGAGCTGGCTGGGGAACTTGGTGAATGCATGGCCTTGCGCTTTACACTCTCCTCTCGAATCGATGTGTCAAGTTCAATGTCGTGGAGGTCACAAGTTTAACGGCCCCACAGCTTACTTGGGCGCAGGTACCACAGACAAAAGCCCTTGGGGATTTATCTCCGAAAAATATTTGAGCATTTTCGATGAATATACAATTTTGTAGCGTTGCAATGACGAGGAAAAAGTGCAAAAGGATTCAGAAAAAGTTTTCCTGCTCAAAATGTTGTTTGTGATAAACTCCTCTGCTTTCTCCTGAAATTCCTCATTTATCAATTGGACTTTTATGCTTTTTCCTGGTGAATAGATGAGATTAGGTTTATCAGAGTCTTTTTCAATTGTTGTTTGAATAAATATCAGTGTATTTTCATTTTTTAATTGAATATAGAGGCAACATAATACATTAGTCTGCGAGCTAGTGCAACGATCTGATTACGTACAAGAAAGTAGGCTATGGTAAAAAGAAAATCGGAACATACTCCTTGTACATACCATTTTTTTCCTCCCATAACAAATTATATATGGAGATAAAACCACATATGCGAACTTTTTTTCATGATACATATTAACATTGACTCACACAATGATAATTATGATGATTGTAATTTTTCTATGGTATGAATGGTTGTTGGATGATTTATCAGATTATGCATTTTTTTCTAAATCTCGTTCGTCATCGTGGAAAATTATTGGTTGAGTAAGTATTCATTGAAAGAAATAAATATAGAAAATGTGCTGAAATAACAGTTAGAGTAAGATGCCGACACTAGATGTAATGCCATCTACTGAGTACTATTGTTATCAATTGAGTTTTCTGTTGTATTTTCACTGTTTTATCGATAGTAAACATGAGTGTGGAGATTGGAGAAATCTGAGCGTAATTGGCAGATATTAGGAAACAAAAATGAGAAATCATCAATCCAACCAATCGTTGGCTGAGAATCTTGATTGGGATTGGCTACGTATTACTAATCTGATCAAATCAAGTTTGAATGTCATTCCAACAATTACTGATCGATATATACATATATCAATTTATTATCATCAATAAAAAGGTATTCCTTGCTGCAAGAGGTTATATGTACAAAATTGAATCAATTATGACCTGACTAATTTCATATTTTCATACTGTTCAATACTTTTCAGATACCCAATCAGCGTTGTGGAATGTTCGGTAAAACAGATTTGATGTAATAATTTTTGCACCTTGCTAGATTAGTCATGTAGTGAACTGGAAAAAAAACCTTGCGACTTTCTCACTAGATGCATATCATTGGTAGCATATTTCGAGTTTCGATATGTTACATGATGATATTTTTTCTCCATATCAAAACGAATACAAACTTTCGTTTACAATTTTATACATTGATGAAACATGATAGAGGTTGAGGGAATTATTAGTTATCACTTAAGAGTTCTTAACCTCACTTCCGTGATTGTTTCATCTACGATTCATAATTTCGCATTTACGTATTTGATTATATTTCTCGAGCATGTTTGGGGTGCCCTTGGATGACCTTGATTAGAAAGTAGGATTTGAAACCATTGAAAAATGATTGATCTTGAATTGTTGTTACTCGATTTTGAATTCCAATCGTAAAATAATATCATTAATAGCATTCCATTAATTTATGGTGTAATTCACCAGGATTTCAATCGCTTTTAATGTTCAATGCATGTGGAGCTCATAGTGGAAACACCAAGGAGTATCAGTTGTTCAGTAATTAACACCGTACTGAGTTCCCTTGATTATCATCCATGAGAAATAAATTCGTAATATTGATTGCTATGATAACATATTGAATGAACGAATTATCTGTGGACATTGTTGCAGATGTTCCTTTAAATTCATAATGACTATCCCATGCAGGATTGCAATTAGATAAGATAATCTATCAAATATTCTTGAGGAAAATTGGTTTTTAAGACAGACAGTTGTACTTTTATGAAATGAAGTTTTGCCTGATGGTGGCATTTCCTAATTGGATTGTCGAGATTCAATTTATATGAACTGGGGCCGTGCTGGTCAAATATAGAACAAGATCATTTTCTTACAAAATTTATTTCATCATGAAACAAAAGAACAATTCCACTTTGCGAGAATCTTTATCAATGTAGCAGTTTAAATCGTTGGCGCGTTCATAGTTCAGTTCTTTGTAAATAATGGTAATTTCCTGATTTCTCAGGGGCAGCACAGTCATCACTCCCTCCTCTGAACCTCCATTCCAAATTATCGTCAACAAGTTGTTGTTCGGCTGTGGATTTTAACGAAGATGTGAGATTATTCAAGATTACATTCTTGGATCTTTCATTCTGACGCATTTAAACACAATTCAAGGTATGTAAAACAATAGTTATACAAAACTCTGCTATGTGATGAATTCAAACTCATTTTGCATTCATGAATTTCAAAGTCAAAATATGGATTATATTGGTGGTGATGAATACTAATAAGTTCAATCACTGCTCTTCAGGTACAAGAGAAGCAGCTTGAATATTGAGTGATGAAATTTGCGTCGTTCCTGTTTTTGTGAGACTCATTTGCTCTTCAAGTTGTCATCTATTCATATATCCCTTGTGGTGTCGTCAGTTGGGGTTGACTTTAGATTTTTGGGTAGTTAATGTGAGTGACGTTTAACCAGAGAGTAGATTGTTGGGGAAAATACAATTCGCGATTGCCGGAAAGAATTAAGTTCGTTTCTCAATCAAAGACAGACTCTGAGTCTTCCCCAAATGTTGAAAAAATAGTTCCAATGCAACGTCTCAAAGCAAAATATCCTATTGGACAATAATTTATTCATAAAGGGTAACGAAAGTGCCTGTTAGATAAGCGAAAATGATAATCATGTGCTGACGAAGTATTGTAATTCTTTATCAACAACTGAGGAAAGTTCCAGATAAAAAAAACATGTGTCTTGTATGACTAAACGAAAATTCCCCTTTCTAACATTCGTGTTTTTTTTTGGTGTTGTGTTAGACCAAGGTCGAATTCCACGTTCCCATCAAGTTTCATACGGATATATATACCTATCTATTGATATACCTAATAATCATCAAAAATCCCATCAATTAAGGTTGTCACTTCATTAATTGAAACGGGGAACAGTTATTAATCATTATTTGAACATTGATTCTACTTACTTTCGAATATTTTTTTTTTTAAATGCTACGTGTGTGATCAAATTACAGAATCAACCTTGCTCATCATTTCCATATGAGCTTTCTGTTCGTGTTTGTTACTTCATTTTCTATCGTAAAAAGATTGTCCTTCACATTTTATATTTTTGATATCATATCTTAGTCGGTGAATCTTCGATTAGCTATCAATGTTCTGATTGAACAAGGCTTCGTTCAAACAAAGTCAATGTGATGCGATTCCCACTGACACTGATGACTTTAAATAAAATTTATTAACTAGCACGAAAGATTGTTGTTATGCTTACATGTCTTTATTATATACAAAATGTATGGGGGATTGTTGATACAATCCGCAGTAGAGTAATTAAAAACGACAATTTGTATAATTAAAGTTTATTTTTCAGTGGGAAATAAATATGGATTCAGTTAAAGGACTTATCAATGATACTTTCAAGGAAAAAGAGCCATGGCAAATTGTTACGATAACATCGACTTCGGTGCTTGGAGCGGTTTGGGTTTGGAATTTTTGTCACCAAGATGAGAGTTTATATGAACGTGGAAGGAAGCAAATATTCAGATTGGCTCGATATATACCGTCAGTGCGTGAGAAAATTGAGAAAGAATTGGATATATTGAATGATACTTTTGAAAAGGAGACAATGACGCGATTGAAGGATGTAGAATTTATTACAAGTCTTCCTAGACACGGCTTGAATGATGAATCAGTGATTGAGCATATAGCGAAATATGTTAAAATAGGTCAGTATTGAACTGGAGTATATATTATGAATTGACAATTAATTAAGTGAAAATACATTTGATCCCCAGGTGACTTTGATTGGCAGAATGGAAAAGTATCTGGCACTGTTTACAGACATGATCAAAAGCTCATTGAATTGATGGCCAGAGTTTATGGCCTTGCTTCTTATACAAATCCACTTCATCCTGACGTTTTCCCAGGAGTCTGCAAAATGGAAGCTGAAGTAGTTCGAATTTCGTGTCGTTTATTTCACGGCGATGATTCATCATGTGGGACTGTATGTTCAATTTGTTTTAGTATTGATAAGAATCATAAGTTGTGCTCTCACAGCATCCTGTCCACGCTAGGACGCGTTCACAATGTAACAAAAATAATGAATAATGAAAAATTGAAATTAATAGCATGATTTTTCTGTTACATCTAGATGACCAGTGGAGGAACGGAATCCATTCTACTGGCATGTAAAGCATACAGAGATTATGCTAGAGAAAAAAAAGGAATTAAAAATCCAGAAATGATTATACCAGTCACAGCACATTGTGCTTTTGATAAAGCTGCTCAATATTTGAAGATTAAAACTCGTGTTATTCCTATCGACCCAAGTACTTATACTGTCAGTATTAACGCAATGAAACGAGCTATAACGAAGAACACGATTATGGTAAGTTACTACTGGGTAAGAGTGTTCTTGAATTCGAACTGAATATAAAATTTACTCTCATTTCAAACATTAATTAAACAGATTAGTTTCTGACTTGACAATTCTATTTTTTATTGGATAATAAATTCTTCATGAAAATATATGTTCAACATTGTAATGTAATTACTGTCCTCAGCTAGTTGGATCAACACCAAATTTTCCATATGGAACGATCGACGATATTGAAGGGATCTCTGAGTTAGGACTGAAATACAACATTCCAGTACATGTTGATGCATGCCTTGGTGGATTTTTATTGTGCTTCATGCCTGGCGCTGGTTTTCCTGTGCAACCATTTGATTTTAAATTGCGTGGAGTCACTAGTATTTCTGCAGACACTCACAAGGTATTGTGATTTTTTTAAGAATTCATCAAATCCAATGAATTAATTAATCATTATGAATTCATTGAAAAATTATGAGCAATGGGAATTATTTTTCTTTCGCAGTATGGATACGCTCCGAAAGGATCATCTGTTATTCTCTATCGAGAAAAAAAATACAGGCATCATCAATATACAATTTCAACCGATTGGCCAGGTGGTATTTATGGTTCACCAACTATTAATGGGTCACGTGCTGGGGGAATAATCGCGGCTTGTTGGGCAGCAATGATGCATTTTGGATACGATGGTTATCTTTCATCGGCGAAGAAAATAATTGAAACTACTAAATATATAGAATCAGAGTGAGTTGATTTCAAAACGTTTATTGCAAGCGCAATTGGTCTATTCATATTCAATGCTAGAATGACACATCTGACATTTCATCTCGTTAAATAGAACACGAGATTGTAATTGTATCTGGTGCAGATTTATTATTCAAAGTCTACATGAAACACTATTCGTTTTGATTGCAGATTACGAAAAATGGATGGTCTCTTTATTTTTGGCACACCAGGTACTTCAGTAATTGCTCTTGGCTCTGATAAATTCAATATTTATCTTCTGTCCGAGGGCTTAACAGAAAAAGGGTGGAACTTGAATGCTCTGCAATTTCCTATTGCCATACACTTGTGTGTTACATATGTACATACACAACCAGGGATTGCTGATTCATTTTTAAATGATGTGAGAAATATCTTGGAGAAAATAAAAGGAAGCAAAGATGAGTCAGCTGACGGGCGGGTAAATATAATATTTGATATTTTTCCAATTTATTTCTATGAAAACAATATCATATAAATATGTTATATATTAATTCATTTCTCCCTCTACAGCTTGCATTGTATGGAATGAGCCAAAAGTTGCCTGATCGCAGCGTTGTTAGTGATCTAACAAAATTGTTCATTGATTCTATGTACTTCACACCCAAGGAAGAGGAGCAAAATTGAGCTCACATTTAGATCTATTTTTCAAAGTGGATTAAAGTTTCTTATTTTTTTTCCTGATTCTGTCGCTATACTTTATGTACATACGTATGTATAATAGGGCGTTTGGGATAAAAAATCTTTGTTTTATTGGAGGAAAAAAGAATATCTTTATTTCCCTCCAAATCAGTATAGAAGTGTCATGTTACATATTTTTGTAAGGAATCGGACGCTTTGCAGACAAATATTTTAATCATGATATTGTAAAACAAACTGTCTTGGAGTTACAGTTCAATGTACATAAAATTAAACCTTTTTTTCAATATTACAATGGAGCTGTCAGTCTTATCAAAAAGCTACAGAGAACTTTACCTATAGATATTCGAAATTACTATTAAATCGTGGCCAATGACGGTCTTTGACTACGTCAATTGAAATATGATACGTTTCACGAAGGTTTCTTTCGTGGAGAATAGCCTTGGAGGACCCTTTTATTTCTTGGAACACTCTAATGTGTATAATATATTTGATATAAGAATATTAGAACTTCGAGTGGAAAAAATGGTTATTTTATTTAGGATAACAGAACAGCAAAAAGGACATGAAGAAAATTTGCTCTCTGCTCAATTCGATGAATTGAATGCAAACTGACACGAGACACGAGTTTGTGGTCTTTAGAGAGGTTGGCTCCTTAATGAATTCATGAAACAAACGTTTGGTCTGATCGATTTTGAAATGCTGATGTCACAAACATGATGGGTTTATATCTGGAAATTTCTATGACGTATGTCAAATGTGGTCGTTGTATTATCCGTCTATTCTGCATTCGATATAGGATGGAAGTCATCTTACGTGACGTAACCAGGAAATATCTGAAATTCAACTTGTGGTCTTCATAGCTAGAATACTTGAACGATATTAATATGCGCTTGTATATTCAACGTTCCAATGTGATGCACTATGAAATTTCGTGCGTTATCTAACCATATTTCGTTTATGAGGTATGTCTGTTCCAGTATTTATCATTTTCAATTATTCCATTATTTATTTAATGTGTTCTTATCATCGTTAGATGGATTTCACCTTCAGTATCGTCTCTGTTTCGTTCATTTTCTATGAATTTGGAGAGATATATATTTTTAATTCCAGGAGGAAAGGAAAATACAATGAATTTTGATGCCATTATTTATTTTTTTTATTTTTAAACAAAAAAAATAAGCAAAAGAATCGTTCAGGATGAATTATAATAAAATAAGTTTATCACAGTGAATTACAGAACACGAAGAGAACTCCCAAAAAATTATGGTCAGACACAAAATTTCATAACTTTTACAATTAATAACAATCATTAATATTGACTTCCATTCCTTTTCTTTTTTTATCTGCTAGCAATATATAAAAGCAAATCTTGAAACTTTTATAATTCTCGCCCGTTGAATTACTCTTCAAGAAGTTTGCAGAAGCTTCAAGATAATGGCATCATACTGACTACTTACAAGAATTTAGAAGATCTATCGTTCATTGAATGAAGGGTTAAACATCTTTAAAGGATTGAAAAGGTGTGTGGGAAAAATTTTTGTGTCAGAGAATGGAAATGAATGTCGTCTTCTGTCGTCCTTGTTCATCAACGTAATATCGACCGGGGTATAGAGGTGATTGTTGAAGTAGTTCTACGATCTGTGGACGTGACAACTCTTTCAAGGTTTTTTTGTTTAATAAGAAATTGAAATAATCGATTTCAAAGAAAGTTTCCCTTGCATAATATTGTCCATTGGAGATGCTAATCATCTCACAATTACTACATTGAAGACACTTTTCACTAGTAAGGTAAGAAAAAAATGAATTCAACTATATCACACTAGAAAATTCGTTGTAAAATGTATTTTTGTAGTTTGATAGATGATAATTGTTTATCGTATCGCAATTATGAATTTGCACTCAGTATCATAACTATTGTCATTAATAAATCATTAATGAACTTACAGATGAGACTGAAGTACTTCAATTATTGGAAGCAGAAGAAGATGAATTGATTCATACAGGAAAACAATTTTCATGAACAGTTTTAATGTTGACTACAACTTATGACAGAAATAAGTTGTAACGAATTAAGTTGCGTGCTGATACGTGTTTCGCATTTTGTCTTTTTTATCCTTCAATAATAACGTCAAGGACACACGATCGACCTATAATTCATAGGAAATTCTTGCACGATTCGAAGGTAGAAGGCAAAAGCATTAACGCGTCGAATATCTTCACCCTCATATAATGGCTCGATACACACCCATAACGAAACTCCATCCCCAATCGTCGCGTCGATCCTTATCATTTTACTCACATTATTTACAATATGATACTTGTAAATGATGAAATCGATCCCTCTCATTCGTTCTAGTTTCACAATTGATGCTCACGAATTAACGTTGTTGTGCGTGCGTCGACTGTATTCACAATAGATTGTGTAAGAGTTTATTGTAAGAGTTTATCCATTCATTCACAGACAAAAGGACGAAATAACAAATGGGATATTGTGGATAAGAATTTGGGCTGAACGATTATTATGACAAGCCCAATTTTTTCATGTAGCGTCTTTTTCCTTTCTTTTTTTTTTCTTGAATATTTATTATATGAAGGGGACTGAGGACACTGTATAAAAAAGTGAAGATATTTGAGTAAATAATACTGACATGGATTTGGGATAATGAATTGGTTGTAAATTGGATTGAGATGATCCATGTGGTAACATTAACGAGGTAAAATCATCAAAACATTAGAAAGGATAAAGTAAATCTTTAGGAGAATTTATTTCGTGATAAAACTTGAATGTTCGTGGGAGTTTACGAAACTTATGATGATTACACCAATTTGTATTATAATTCTCATAGGGTTATGATTTTTTGTTATTATTTTGTAAATCATATGAAATTATAATATTTATTGAGTATTATTTATATTCATTGTCGGAAAATTTTACATTTATTATAACCAACGGTATTTATTAGTTCCAGATGATTTTTGGTGTATTTCAGCCTTCGCTTTTTTTTTCTACCTGATATGAAAAAATATTCGGTTTGTCTGGAATTTGACCTAGGGTGAGTTTGACATTTTTTCACGTTCTGGAATTTCGTAGGTTGACGTGAAAGTATGGAAATATTTCCATAGTAAGTTGCAATCGAAAAATTTATATTCTGCTTTGGATGAATCGCGTTATTTTTTTTCTCGACTTTTTATTTGTATTCAGTGAAAATAAAGAGATGGGTATTTTTTTGTTGAGTCATTTGATCACTCTATTGGTATTGATGGCGTGAAGTAGTGAGTTCGTGATAATAATGTTATCATGTAGATGATTTTATCAGGAAAAGTGATGGATGTATTGGAGATATAAGACAGGAATGATTTCATTTCAAATTGTGAACATAATTGAATTATTTCTAAACTTCATCAAACATTATAACAATCATTTCTGGATTAAAAAAATTCCATTCATAAAAGAGTTTACATCGCAATGAAATTCCACATGAAATTCCAATAATTGCAGCAGTGAAATGTCCCAAGAAGAATAAATGATAAAAATATTTAGGATCCATAATAAATAGTTCTAACGTTATCATTCTCTGATGAAACTATCCAGTAAATTTTATTTAACTTTATTCTTTTGCTTGTTGTATTTTTGTAATATCCTCGATTTTCATTGAATTTCTATATACTCACAACTGTGCGAAATATAATAATGCATTGAATAATGTCGAAATTTCATTGTTTCTTGTTAACATAATTAACAATACAAATCTGCCTTCTCGTCATATCCAACAAAACTGAGAGCTGAAACAAAACAAACGATAATGTATAAGTACTATTACGACAAATGATGAACTCTCCAATTTTCATGAATTCTCTTCATCAATTATAAATGTATAAAAAGGAAACAGTAAAACATGATTCGATGGAAATTTTTCCTAATTAAATGATCATATTGACGTAATTTTTGATTATTCGAAGTTAATTATTCTGTGCTTTGATTCATTTTGTATGACTAACAATTTTTTACAGCATAAAAATAATTTATAAAAATTTCTATCATCCAATCAAAATTGTGTAATTGGAAATTTGACCCAACCTGTCATTACCATCAATGCGAATGAAATGATATGAGTAATTCAAATCAATTTAAACGAAAAATTGAGCTCGCGAGCACTTTTCATTGCTGAATAATTGAATACGAAGTAATGGACGCTATTCAGTTTGTGTCATGTCATTGTCAGGTACAATTACATTATTCAGTTAGCAGAGTATCCCCGATTAATGATCAATAGGAAATCATGAATTTCTCCTCAACATTTTGTAAAAAAAAGTTCAACTACCAGAAATATTTCCCCTAATTCACAAAAAATCTTTGCTGTAAAATTTCAAACTAATTAATTTTTCACTATCCTGAATAGAAGGATATCACTACAAACATAAAACTTCTACAGAGCAGAACATCTTCAAGTTCAACGGAGATTAATAATCATAAAATATACACCAGCGTCATTCGAAAATGATAAATGATTAATTTCCTTGGTTTACAAAATACCATGAAGTTTCGAATAGGAAGATTAGTTGCGTTTACTTTGGACATTATATACTATGAGCAAGTGGAAGTTGAGCTTACATAAATTATTCACAAGACGCCCGAGTTATTATTGGTAAGAGAGTGTTTGGTCCAAGCTTACATACAGCACAAGTATTTCGACATGTACAAAGAGTTGTGTATGAAAGAATTGGTATAAGTAGGATAGAGGTTGGAGGATTGAAGTTGGTACTATAAAGAGTTGTGAAGACATAGCAGAGAAGAAGTATTATCCAGCACGTTTCAACAGCGTAATCAGTTCATTCAGACCATGAACATGTTTCTCTTTGGAATTATGCCAACATTCTAGTGAACATTGAAATGCATGAAGGCGGTTGGTGAAGGTTTTTATTTTATTATTTGAGAATGAAATATTTCTTTGAACAAAAGAATATTACAGTTATTAATTTACTAATGCTCTTATTTTTTCTTGGCTTCGTTTTTTTTTTCCTGTAATTTATATGAGATGTTTTTTAATTTTATTTAGTTTTACTTGATGTATTGAATCTGATAAATATGAGCCAGCAGAGATCTCCTGAGATTTGATGTTAATTTCGTTGAGTAAAGTAACTCCCACTGGTCAATGTCTAGAACGTCTTTTTTTTGGTGCTACGTTTCAATTCATAAAATGATAATCTGATGTTTCGTGAAAGTTGCAGATCGATAGACGTTTTGTATTATGGGGTGAAATAATTAGAATGATTGACTTATTATTTATAATTCACTTTGTCCAGTTGCTCGATATGAAATGTATTGATAAATATTGTGGATATTGATTGAATGACATATTCATAGTTACTTTGTCAAAGTTAGAATTGCATTATTGAAACGTGTTGCTTGTTTGTGTATCTGTAGTGGTGTTTGATATCATTCACGTGACTTCAATAGTGAATTAAAGATGAGAATTGGAAATCTGTCGTTAGCAGCATTTACCACATTGCGATGATAAAATAGTTTATTAAACATTGTAAATTGAATAATAGATTTATTTTCTCTATGATTTAGTATTTTAATTGGCGAGCAGATGAAGAGCAGGAAGTTCACTTGTAATAGAAAATATGAGAGATAATACCAAGGATAATTTCATTCTGGATTATCCTTTGAAAATTGCTACATTTGTTGGTGATTCAGAACGATCCAATTGAGATTTGATTTACATCATTAAGTTTATCTGATGAATGTATGGAAAATTAGACAACATGTAGAATGAAATGGTCGAATGCTGATGGAAAAAAAGGACATGGAAAAGGTTTTATGAAAGCAGCGTGTTATTCTGGGATCGTTAGCTGGGATTTCATGTGATCAATTTTTTCCTTCCTTCTCCAATCTCTATTTTTCACTCTATCTCATTTTCTTTATCACTATTTTTCCTGTTTTTTTTTTGCATCTCCATTTCGCGACAGGGAAAACGATATCTGGAAACTGTCATTGTCACACCAGGATCTGTCGTCACGCTTTATTTTTTCTGTCAATATCTTTTACTTGTTAGTTTATTATGTTTCATGCTCTTGTAAAACTGATGATAAGCTTTCAGTAAAATTCTAATTTCTGCTGTATTTAATGAAGAATTGACATTGAATTACTTTTTATAGTTTTGTGTTACAGTTACATGTTGATATTGTGTCAATTTTGTACAGTCATCGTTTACAATTCATTGTTGAATTCAAATTTAATCATGACAGGTATGAGATTATTGGATTTGATATTATGAAGTTGTACAGCAATTTTGCTGGGTTGTGGAACTATTGAAATTCACGAGAATTCAAGTACAGCTCTACCCACAACTTACGAAATGGTATTTAGGGCTGATTCGGGTTGAGTTGGAATCACTAAAGGAAACATAATTACAATCAGATTAGTGGCTTAATTCGATTCTCTTAGGGATACAAATTTCGTTCATACTGTCCTTGGATCCATTTGGATTTACAAAGAGAATTTGGTGGCTGAGTTAGGCTGCCAAACTGGTGAATAGACTGTAATTAAAAAATTATATCTAACTGTGACTGAGGATGAATTTCACTTTTCTCGAATATTTATCAATGTAAATTTGAGCTAAGAATATATTTTGTTACAATTTAACATATCACAATTTTACAAAAATTATCCTCATGACAATACGAACATCGATGATGTTCATTTATAATCATCCAACAAATAGTACCAGACAAATTGAGGGAATGAATTGCCAACCAACTAAAAAAATTACTAAATTAATTGTATAAATGAATAAATACAAATATCATTAATGCGCAATTTGGTTGGAAGTTGTTTTTCTGGGGCAATATAAAAAGTGTCGGAAGTGCTAGAGCAGTTGACGATTGAATGCCACAAATTGGTTGGATCATTACGGTGTAGATGTTCTATTAGATAATGATTCAATCAAAAAAGCGTCTCAATGAGAAATGAGAGCTCTGTTACTATGACAAAGAGAGAAATATCAGAATTGTTAATACACTTTGCAGTCATTTATTACACAAAACAAAATTACTTCATCACTGTGAATAAATTTTCTTTCATCATGAATAACATTTACAAAAGTGACCCTGGATTTGTTCATAATTATCCGGGACGTCATTACTTGACCAGAGAACAATTCTAATTCCTGATCTACATTACCATGCTTTAGACATGCCACGTTCCACTGCTATTATACGATGTAGATAATGGCTGATCGTTACACGTATTTCCCTTGGTTTTTCCATCGTCTCTGTGATTATCTCTTGATGAAGATCAATATACAGTCAAAGCTTTCAGACCAACCCATGAAAGAATGAAAGACAATTTTCTAACTTCTTTTTATCCCATTCTTTCATTCAATATTGAAAGTGACAATTAAAATTATTGAGTTGGGTACATCCAAGATTATTTTCTGATGAGAATGAAAAAAAGGATAGAAATAAATGATAATATTATCGATTTATTTTATTTTTTCATCATCGTCAGTAATTATTTTTTGTGTCAGTTTTATTCGCTATTATTGTTTCGCAAGGGAGATATTCTGTTGAGAAAATTGGAATTGGCTTGTGTGGTTATACACAATTTTATGTATGTATGGCAGTATTGTGAATGGTTATATATATATATATATATTTATATATATGTATTGGAAGGACATTGCAAGTGGACGTGAGAGAATAGAAATGTCATTGACAATTAAATGAGTTGTCATGTTATTGTACGAGACAGTTTACATTGATTTTTTTTTTGTGTTAGCATTTTTTTTTCATATCCAATTCGCCCGTTATTGAAAGAATAAATTCCGATATATTCAGGAATTTATTTTTCAATAACCAGAGGATTTGACAAATATGTAAATAAAATATGAGAATAATATTTTGATGAAGTTTTGGGTTGAATGAAATCATAACTTATTCAAAATTTTATAAACGAAAAGATCAATCAGGTCCAGTTAAATTAATTTTTCATTTATTATCAATAAATCCTGTGAATATCAAAATAAACTTTCAGTGGAGCTGATTATAAATTTTCCAATCAAAAATATCGACTGAAAGGAGTTCATCATAATTTTTGTTTTCAATATTTTCAATCTTGGTATCATTATAATTAAATTCTTCAAATACTTTTGATGTTTATTGAGATGAATTTTGAAAAATTGCATCTTCATTCCGATCAGTTGTATAATTATGTTAAGATTTGTATTGTTTATTATCCTCTTCATTCGCGTTTTTTTTTTGGTAGTCAAAGAAAATGATAGAAAATTAAAAACAATTAAGAGAAAGTATTTTCATTTTTATATAATACTTAAAATATGTAACAACTTCTTTGATTACTAGTTATCATTTTTTCATTTTTAGTTCATTTCGTTTGTAGATTGTCAAGTAATTGTGAAGGCGGACGACAATTGTACGGCAATGATATTGCGAAAAGAGCGAATATAAAGAGGGCGAGGGTGAGGCAATGAAATGTTCTTCAGGCTTTTACAGGTCGCTGTTGAACAACGCAATCGTGTGCCCTGATAGGTCGACGTCTCGAGTACGCGCTGTACGGTTTGAGCGTCACGACGCGCGATTCGTGAGCTCACCAGTATCGCAGAGGCGCGCGTACTGTTCCGTTGGTAAGTGATAAAAAAGCGCGCGGTCGTAGTGCACGGTAAATAATTTTGTTTATTATTTTTTTTTCTCACGGTCACATGTTTGTCGAGTGTAATGTGCAATTTATAAATAATATTCTATAAAAATTATTCCCATAATTATTTTCGTAATTATTCTATTATTTTTCTATTTATTTTCCACAAGTTATTATTGTTCAAAAAAACATTTATGCTATGGACTTTACGATGTTTTATGTGTATCAGGCGATTGAGAAGAGCAAGAATGAACAATCGGTAAGTGTTTTTGAGTAGTTTCAAAGAAACTTTTTTTTTCTCCTACAAAATTTAATAAAGTTATTGTCTGCGGTTTTCCACTATTTTTTCCTCGATTTTTTTCCCCGTCATATGTCGAGGAAAATAAATTTTTCATGGCTTCTTTTGTTGTTTCATTTTGTTTTCGAGTTCAAACGGAAATGAAATAGTTAAAAATTTAAATATAGCCTCAAAGTTTTCATTAATTTATTTTTATTCCAGTTTATTTTTCAATACAAACGACGATGGAATAGTTGGAAATTCAAATATATGTGCATACAATGCTTGAACTTATTGTTCGTAACTCCTCTGTATTGTCCCCTTTTTATTATTATTTTTTTTTCTACTTTGAATGAAAATAAAAAGGAATAATAAATGACAGCAATTTAATTGGAAAACAGTGTGATCAAGCTATCAGAATAAATATGTTGGACATTTATTAGGTGCAATTTCACGGGTGGAATTTAGGTTAAGCGTTTGCATACAACGATACTTACAACATGTATTTATGTGAAGTATAAATATATACCAAACGCTTATGGTAATCATAGAATTTTAATTGATCGAGTAAATCTCAATGTAAATATTGGCTGACCGCATATCAGTGTTACCACTTATTCTCGATGACAGTTCATTCATTAATTATTCTCTACTCTTCTATTACCAAATTATTTATTATTATTTTTTGTTCATTCCATTCTACAATTCTACACTGACCTCTCGTCTGTACACATCGAACTACAAAACTACTGTGTACTGAAATGCGAGAGCGCGAGAAGTTAATGGAGTAGATGGAAGAGAGATAGATGAAATAGAAACGCTCGATTACGTTCACTTGGTATATACACACACACACACACACACACATACACTTGATTCTTTTATTCTCATACTATCATAACTTGAGTGATTGTTTATACGTGTGAAACAAAAGAGAAACTTTTTTCTCATTTTGATAAATCTGTGAATTCAAATTTTCACTCTCGTCAACATTATATGACGCACGAAAAGAAAAAAAAACGGTCAATAGTAGAGTATATATGTTTTTTTTAATTATTCAGGAACAGACATGTACAGTTGGATAAACGGAAATATTTTGGATGCAATTCTGGAGAGTGTAAATGAATAAAAAAGGAACTACAAATCATTATTTTTATGATAAGAGTCGTTGATATAACTCTGAAGTGAAAAATATGATAATATAAATGTTATAATTGTTTCTATTGTGTTTAGTTTATCAAAGTGCACGTTCTGAATCATCCTCTCAAGGATTTATAATATAAAAAATAATGAGAATGAAGTTGGTTAAAAAAAATTGCAATACTGAACGATAAATTCGTCATGGGCTTTACTGGAATTTATCAAATATTCATTGAACGTTTTGTAATTTTTTTTTCTGTTTGAATGTTCAGTGAATTAAGTTATGAGAATCAGTTTTTTTCCCCCAACTTTATATACCAACTGGTGTTATTTATTTATTTAACTAGAGATAAATTGTGTGTTGATCTCTTTTTCTTTTCGTCGTGTAAATTATAATTGACAACAAACTTTGTAGTAAAAAATAGTTTGTATTGCTCATGACAATATTTATTTTGTTGTTAATATAGTTGAATCCAATAGAGAAAGAAAAAGATTAGGAAATAATTTATTTGAATATATAAAATGAATATTTTTGCAATTGAATTAACGTCGGATTGAATTCAGCTAATCGACGAAACGAATCGCTTGCACCCACGATGCTACACATAGCGAACGTACGATAGCAGAGACGTCGTTAATCCGCAACTATACAACTGGCAATTATAATTAAAGCTCAATGATTGTGAAACTGGTTGGTGCGCGTCTGGTGTCGATTAACTAATGAGAATAATGCAATAAAATTGTTATTTTTGAATATATGAATGTTGAAGAATGTTTTAGTATGCAACGATGAGAAACCAAAGAATAATAATTGCAACTTAAGCTGATGAAAATTGTTGTCGAATGTCTTTCAATTTTATTAAGAAAAATGCGGCATTCAGTAAAGAAATGATTTGACATTGGAAAATTTAAATGAGCTAATGAAATAATTATTTCAAATTCAGTTCAAATAAATATTTCATTTAAATTTAATGAATTGATATTGACATTTGATTTGACAACATCAGATGATCTATTTCTACATGTTGGAATTCATCATTGTCTATTGTTGGTTGGAGATGAATTAGTAAGATGAAATCATCATGATCAGCAAAATCTATCAACTTTAGGCAATGTTGGATCAAAAACACGAATTGGGAGGTGACAGATAATTTTATAAATTTGATGGTGGATTAGAACCAAACTTGGGTGGATATTCTTTACTTCTTTATGATAATTCAATTGACAGTGATGTTATCAACGAATATTTCTAGAATGATATAAATATTCAGTGAATGTTCATTAATAGATAGAAAATGTAATTGACATGTACAACGGATATATTGCAAAAATAAAAGACTGATGAGGACATATTGTCTGATAGATATTTATCAACAGTTGATGAATCATCAATGTTTTCTCAATTCATTTGTGTTGGATATTTTATTGAAGTAAATTATAAATAAGTTGTTTAAACTCAGTTAAAATTGTCAAAATACATCAATGTCATGAACATCAAAGTATATTAAATCATCACGTTGATAATCCTTCTTTAACATACATTCAAAAGTGTGTGGCATGAAATGAAAATGTTTGTGTTTGTGAGTGAAAAATCGTGAATATATTTAGATAAAAATCAATTCGAAAGTGCAATTCATCAAAGACTGTGAGTTTATCGTGTATTCTGACAACGAATATCTGACTGGGACATTCATCGATCGTTCGCTAACGTATGTGTCTGATTTTTATTTTCGCATAAAAAAAAAATCTTTTATCCGCACTTCCACATTTCTGCTATACCATTTTCCTTCACCCCCTTTACGCCACATGACGTTCAACGGATACAGATCCACATCGTTCGTTTCAAACCTCCTGCAATTTTTTCAATTCACATTTTTCCATTTATTCTAGCTGAGAGATTTTTTTTCTTTTAGAAATCACATCATTAAGCTTTGTGTGAACTATATATTGGTAAATATTCCGGCTCTCAGCTTTGGTCAGACGCTATATAAATAACGAAATATGAACTTAATATTTGCGGTGAATAGGATAGAGCGAACAAAATCATTAAGTACAAAAGCGTGTTTGGTTATGTTTATTTTTACGATAAATTGTGGCTGCAGAGTGAAAGACTGAAAGGATAGCAAACTCCGATGAGTGATTTTTGTTATATTAGTTGAAAGGTAATGGAGAAAAAAAGAAAAAAATTGGAATGAAGCGAACTCATATTTTTTTTTGAGCTTTCATGGTTGCAAAAGATTTATATGAATATGAAGAAAAAAATAGGGGGAATAGCAAAAAAAATATGGGGAAGTTGCAATGGAAAATATGATGAAATGTGCACAGATGAGAAAATGTTTGTAATTAAAATCTGTTATTTTTATATTTTATGGAGAAATATATGTGATTATTATGGGATCTATATTTTATTGATATTAAATTGAAATACTTGGCGAAATTTTCACAGTAATTTTCTTCCATTTCTTTGAAAAATTCGATTTTTAACAGTCAGAATTTTAATTGTCCAACAAATATTCTTCTTTTGTTCATATTTGTTTCAAGCTTGTCCTTTTGTGACCTGTAAGCTACATTGACACATTTGGAAGCTTCTACAAATAAAATAAATTGAACAGCAAAAACTTTCTGATTGACGTGGACGCTCTCCAACGTCATCAAATTAAAGTCAGAGTTGCAATAAAAATGTTAATTTTTTTACCATAAGCAATGACGATATAATCATTCGTAATTTCAAATGTTCCCATATTAAAAGTTTCCTCAAGTATACTTGAAGATGTGATTAATATTTTGCTTGTTCATGTAATTATTTCGCTTTTTTTTTAGTTATATTGAATTATTCAGTGACATGTGAAAGAGCACTTTGTATTTGTTTTTTATGTTTTTGTTTTTTCGTATCTATTTTTGTTTTGCATATTTTGCTCGCCCCTTTCAAATCTTTCGGAACGCAACTGGAGCTATCATGACAATATCATTCGACACAATCGAGAGTCGATTGAACAGATATTGTGGCGACATCGAATAAGCGGATTTCCATATAGATTGATGCAGTCGTATAGTATAAGCGATAGAAATGGTAGAAACGATGTGCCAAGTTTCCATCAAGTGAAATTGATATGATCTGTATATCGTTTGATATATTTGAACTTTTCATTTCGTTTTTCTCTTCCTCTTTCCTGCTGGTTTTCATTTAATTTCATTCTATTTTTTTTTATTTAGTAATGTAAAAAAATCGTAACGAGATTTGACAAACGACAGAGTTCAAATTCGTCGTTTGAACAAGATAAAAATATTTAAAATATACAAACTATTTTTATTTGAATTTTCAACATTTTCGATTAGTTTTTTTCAACATCTTTATAAATAGACGAATGTGCAAAAAAATATTTCTGATGGAGGGAGAATATGCAAATTCAATTATAGTTGATGATCATATTCTTCGTTGAATACTCACAAATATTCTAAAGGTTCAGTTTTTTCTATTCATATTTATAAATATATAGAAAAAAGAATAGCGTGAGAATATTTATGATAGTTATCTTGTTACAAAATTATTGAATATTTTTGAATTGAAGCTTCAATTATCGGTCATCAGTTTAACGCATGCGACAAATTTGTTCGCAATCACACGATGGAGAGAGGAAGTAGCCGCTCGTTAACATCCCTCGTATTCAGATACTTTTAGAAAAACATTTCGTCATTGTTTATTTTTCGTATTTGTCCCCATTTTTATTTTCTGTCGTGACATAAACAGATTTCCAATGTGAAGTATCGTTTGGCAAATCAATTACTCATGAAAATTAGAAAAAGTGACGATTTGATTTTGAAATTAACCTTTCACAGTTTAGATGAATAATTTGGAAAGTTTATGAATTTATTTGATAATGCAGACGTGACATAATAAATAAAATTAATAAATGACTGAATCAAATTTGTTATTTAAAATATTATTTTTATCGCGTTAATGATGACTCATAAATAGAGAAAAAAAAAGATCTGTCCATGAACAAAAATTGATGGACCTACTCTATATCATAATGTTCACTAGACGTTTGTGTTAAATATCAAGTTCGTCTCTTCATAACACCGTAAGAGATATCAGTGGGGTCAATTCGAAAAATTGCGGTCTGAGAAAAATTACTACAAGTTTTGGGTTCACTTTCTCACCAGATAACGTCAAATTTTTCGGTACTTTATTTATCGGTTCGTTGATTAAATTATCATAATATTTTATGATTAAATGGAATTATTTCAAAGATTTAATGCATAACAATGCGACTAAATATTGTATTATCATCAAAATTAGTGGAATTTTCTTACAAATATTTTCAAATTGATTCTAAATTTAAATCACGAAAAAAAGTAACGTAGATAAAAAGCCGTCTAAAAACAAAATTCATAGAGAAATTTTTTATATCAAAGGCAAATCTATTTTCAAAGGTAACAAGATTTCACGTCCACACAACGTAAAATATGACATCAAAGATAACTTTTGAATATATAATTATTTGTGCATTCAACAATTCCACTTTCATTCGAGATATTTTATATAAAAAGATAAAGACGTTTTTCGTGTGAACATCCTGTTAACTTTGTTGCCAATGATGTGTAGACAAAATATAGACCCGCGTCGAATCCTTTGTACTTTTTTTCTTTTTATTTCCGTTCACGAAAGCACAAAGAATGATGTCGATTTAAAAATTTCTCTTCCTTCATGACTTTTCTAGGGAATAGTAATACAATCTTAGTCTTTTTTGAATTATTCATTTAAATTCAGAACCACAAAAAATACATTGAAATAAATACATTAATTCATTATTGAGAATTTAGGAAAATAAATTAGTCAAATGAACTATTAGTAAATTAATGTGCAGTAATTAATCCATCGTATTTACGTATAGTCCATTGAAATTGCCCATTCCAGTTTCAAATGTTTATATTTTGCTATGCAAACAGTCATGAACATACATTGTGTATAAAAGCTAAAATACTACCACTAATTAATTGTTTACATATTTGAATTTGAAACGCCTGCGTAAGCACAAACTGTCGTCGAATAGCAATCAGCAATTTCTATTCTGTGATTTTCCATTCAGATTGAAATAGCATTGAAATGACAACAATAAACAAAACAAATCAATGAATAAAAAAAACAATTAAAGTCGTAAGAATACCTGATGAAGAAAACTCATTAAATACAGTAGTAATTAAAGCTCATACTGGAAATCGTTACTCTTAAACAGCTTCCGCATATTATATTAAATGGTCTGCTAAAAATAAGTAGATTCTATGTTTGGTTCTAGTTTTGTTTGTAGTTCTTGTTTATTATGCTCAAAGTGGAAGAGGAGCTGCATTATTTTTGTTATGAGCGTTAATTGCGTGAATTCTTCGAATAAAGCCATGAAGTGCTGCATAGATAGCTTCGAATTTTAATTAAACGTTCGATGGAAATCAATACTGTTGGGATGTGCAGAACTTTCACATCTAACTATAAATACAATTCTATTTGAACTGCCATCTTATGTGAGAATAATGACATTTTTCATTTTATATAAATTGTGATATTTTAATCAAATTTTTTTGAAATGAGAATTAATTGGATGTGGACTATTGAAAACGTATGAGGATATTAATTATTCGATTTGTGTTTGAATCTCTTTTCTTTGATATACATCGCTGTTACTTCCTGTCAAAGAGAAAGAGGTAAATTGAAAAGTCATTTGATCATTTTCAAACTTTTGGCTTTTTGTATTGAAATTTATTGACTCGCAACTAATTTATTTGTGTGATACTTTGACAGCTTTCGTTTCCGGTGGAAATGGCTGTTGAGTTGGGAGAATATTTGGGAAGTTCCGGACCTCATTTCTACTTGACAACTGATCACATTTTGATGTGTTGAACCGTATTCACAAATAATTAGACGATAGTGGACAGTAACTTCCATAGATATTTCATTTCCGGTTGATTCGAAAGTAGAATTCGATCTGCCATTTATAATTGAAAGTTTAATTACAATTTGGTAAAGGCCAATTGATGTCACCTGAATGAGCATTAAATATTCATCATTAAGGTTGAAACTATTTACAATATAATTTTTCTATGAATTCAAACTATGCACGCAAAATGTAACAAAAAAGAAAACGTCTTGTGACATGATTGTCAATTGAAATTTGAAGAATTTACAATTCATCGTGAGCTATTTTCACTTTTTTATTGTCACAAGATTAAAAAAAAGGAAAATTCAAATAAAAATATTCGGTTGCTGTTAAATAATCGATAAGAAAGATAGAAGAGGAGAGATATAAAAATAAATATTCGTGAAATATTGATATGCATCGACTAAAATTGATAAAACTCTATAAATTTTTTTAACCGTGTCACAAATATTTATATTTGAGTGTATAAACTATTTTGATTGACCATTGTGGATAATAAAAGTTTTCCAATATAACTCAATATCTGTTGACAACTCATCGTTAATCCCTGTAGACTCGCGTCCAACAATCGAAGTATTTATGCAGCATATACAGCAATATATACATACATATATAGATGTATATGAATAAAGCGAAGAGGAAAAAAGAACACAAAAGATTAAATGGAATAATTCAAATTTATTGTCAAAATAAACTTGTAAATAAAACGTTTATTCAAATGTTTATTCTTTATCTACCGTAAATTATCATCACAATTATTTTATTGAATATAAAACATTTCAAGTTGATATTGTTGAGAAATAAAAAGCAAGTGAGCAGAAGCGAGAGAGCATGACACTGAATAAGTGAATAAAAAATTGGTGAAAAATAAAAAGAAGATTATAATACTGCAGCAATTTGGTGTTCAGAGCAAGAGTCATTTTCAGTACTCCACACAGTGTACGATGTATGAATTGCATTCATTACCTAGAGACCTCGAATGCTATTAGCAGTCTTTTATGATGAAACTTGAACAATAATAAAATTTCTCGTATATGAAAAAATAAAAGTATGAATTAAAAAGTTTATTCCATTCATTGTACTTTGTAACTACATTTAAGAAGCGGAAGAAGAGTGCAATAATGACAATGAAAAGGAATGTGGAGAAAAAGTTGTTTATATTTAGAATTTGGAGTTATTGGGGATTAATTTCATTGATGTTTATGCGGGAAGAGATTTTTAGGATTGATGAATTATTTTCGAAATTGTGACAGGAAAGAATTTTATTCAACTCAAAGGTAGAACAATCGTAGAAGAGCAATGTTTATAATTTTGCCAACTTGCTCACTAAATTTGAAAAATAAAAACATGTAGTGTAATTACATCAAGTGGGGATTATATAAATGTTTGTAAAACTCGGTGCATGTTAAAACTTTGTTTCTACCAATGCTTAAGTTAAGAAAAAATTCTCAGACTTTGTTCAAGATGAGATTATTGTTTATTCCTTACAAAGGAAAATTTTTTCTCTCAACAAAATTATTAAACCTGCAAATATTATGAATGAATTCTCGTATCGATTTTTAGATAATTTCAAATAATTCTACAAAAGATTTTTATTATTATTTAATAAAATGCTTTTTATAAAAATTGAGGGACATAATTTTTAGCTTCAGTTTTAGCACATTCATATTTTTCAAACACTATCAAATATTTTCACTCATATTTTACCCCACAAAATTCTCCTCATCGTTTGGATCGCCCTCCAAACTAATAATGGTACATGAATTATCTGATGGACTATTAATTCTGCATGTCAACGGGGGAATATTTTTGACAGGGATATTTTTGTCACCCTTGTTTTACGGATATTCTATTTTTAGATCAAGGATATATTTATGACAAGAATATTCATTCTCAATTGAGAAATACAATGATCCAATGAATGATGATATTTTATTTTGGGAATACTTTATATCTTTCATTCATTTGGTCCGATTCTTTATTGAAGTTATCTCCTAATTCATCATTTTTCATACAACTTTGTGTCAAAGTTTTATTAATGACAATCAGAGATTAGAATGAAGTCATTCAAGCTTGAGCTTATATTTTATATAATTCACTAAAGATATCACAAACTACCAAGTTTTCCAAGTGAATGCAATTTGACATTTCTCTCCTTTCATAAGCATAAAGTATTGAGGATCATTATTTTATCTTACGCTTGATCGACAATGATTTGAGAAAGGAAAAAAGAAGGAAAAAGAAACTCAATAACAAGTCCATAAAAATACCCGATTGTTTTCGAATAATAATTTTGATACTTCACTCAAAAAAGAATAAACCAATAAATGAATAAATTTTTTTTTCATGTAAGAATTGATCGATGTATTCGAGGTCAACAAGATTAAATTCAAATTCTTCTGAAAAATCATATTGATAGGAAAAGAATATTATTGACCAATCAATTTTGATATAAAACTATAAAATGAACTTGGGAAACAAACCCAAAAGACAAAAATTTGCCTTCAATTATACCTAAAAAATGCTTTTTATCCTCCATTTAACCCAAAAATATTTTCCTTCAATAAGAAGGAAAAATAATAATTTGTTTAAACACTTATCAATCAACTTCTACAAAACAGTTAAAATAAAAAATTTCACACTCAACTAAATGTACTATCAAACAAAATTGCATTGGGCGTCTGAGCGAACTAAATAGCAATGAATTTATGCGTTGCAGCATCACATTGAAGGCAAAACGATGGTGCAATGGTGGAATTGGTAGTCGTAGTAGTAGTAGTGATCTGCCATGAAGCGAGAATAGGCAAAAGGTAATCAAGGGCAACATCTTCTGGCGGAAACTGTGTGAGTGGGTGGAAAGATTGAGTGTGTCGACACGCGGAAGTTTGACGATGGCGATACTTCAATAGTATATATATGCTGACAAGAAGGGTACAGAAGTGGGAATGACGAAGAAGCTGAAAGATAGTGATAAATCTTATCATCACTACGAAGCGTTAGCTAATACATCGTTGAGTTCATGTCACAAAATTTGCCAGAAGATAACCGCGAACGTGTGGGAGTTCCTTCACTTCCTTTACATTTTTCATTATATATCCAATGTATATATTTATATACACATTGGATATATAATATTTAGATACACTTCGTGGAAGTTGTTGCACAGTTAGTGCTCTCTAATATCTGTATATAGGTAGGAAGAAGTCTCTAACTTGATTGCCTTATTTGGTATCAGTGTGGTGAGATGCCTTCAGGTGCAAAGCCAAACATCGGCACTGGTTAGGGGATGTTCATATTATGTTGCTAAATATACTGATATTATAGGGTTGAAGCTGGAAATTTTAACTCCGGAAGAAGAGATGCTATTACGAGCAAACTATTGGCTTGTATCGTATTGCTAAAGTATTTTGGAATAAATTTTATATAAAGTCAATAACATATTTGTGTTTGAAGAAAAAATTTATGTTTTATTATTTTGTTGTGAAAATTTTGAAGTATTTAAGGAATGCTTTTCAATGTTTAAGTTATTTTTTAAATATTATTTCTTATGATAGAATAAATATTTGAATGTTTGATGATTGTTCAAATGATTTGTGAATTAAATATTAGGTACAGAAATTATTTTATCATCACTTGGTATTTAACTGTAATTCACAAAGTATTTTTTACTTGAACTGGATTATTGTGGTCGTCTTATGTTACTGTGAAATGCGATCCTACTCGCTTGTGCTACTTCAACTGTACTTCATCGAAGTGGGTAGAGTAAACCCCAATGCTCGATTACATTTGTTAAATCCTGTAATCCGTTAGTGAAGGTATCAACTACTCTCTTTGTATTTACGTTAGTTATTCGTATTTGCCTTATTCAGGAAACTGAAAAACTGAACAATCAGATATTTATAGAATATTCTGTTTCAACTACTTCAATTTACTGAAATTATAGCAGACCGATTAACCAACTTTGACTAAAATACAGAGAATTTGGTTCAAATGAAGATTAAAACTATGAAAATTTTATTAACCATTACTTCACGCTTCATTAAATGGATTTTTATGTTAATGATATTGAAAATTTAACCAATTTCACTTTATATTTTTAATGACTTTAGCAAAAATGTTATAGAAAATGAGCCGGCAATTCTTATTAATTCTTTTTTTTTCGGAGAAAGCTTCAGAGCTGATTGTCACAAAACAGAAAATAATGATCCTCTGAGCATTCCGAATCCAGATGGCTCAAGTTTCTTCAACGAATCCAATCTTACTTTCTTCACGTTATTCATGAGGAATTTCTCTAATGCTGATGAAGCGGAACTTCCATTTAGGAATTATTTTAGTTTACGTAAATCATTGTATATTGAATTTTATCATCATTCCCAAACAATATCTAAGTAATTGTACGTTGGATAACTCTAGTTTTTAATTCTATTAAAATTTTTGGAATGGCGACAGTTAATCATTTACATTTTGCTTACCAATTTTTTGTTCATTGTAAAAAGCTGCCAGTTATTTTAGTGTACGTTCTCTTACGATAATTATTATGGCTGATACTGAATATAGAATATGTTGAGTGGATAATATGTATTCTTTTGTGTTTTATCCACTCAAAGATTTAATATTCATGGCTATATATATATATATGTTCGTGTATGTGTGTGGTGAGTATAATGCACGAGGAATCCACTAGAGGTTCATTTTGAAACATTTTCTCTAAACAATTCACATTGTAACACTGTACTTACCGACATAATCATCCTTTTTTTTTGTGGATTGATATTATGCATCTAATGCCACATATTTTCACGTGGTATTTTTCATCTTTTGTTCATGAATAAAAAAAAAAATTGGACTCTTGATGTTCAGGGTTACACAGTGGAAAATCGATATTGAAACATATCCACAAACTTTGTCACAAGTGCGCGTTACTTTATCTTTCTTCCATCAACTTTTTCTCTCTCACTCTTTTTCAATTTTTTTTTGTCATTCTCAATACTCCTTTTTTTTCTATCGTCAACAAGTTCCACAGAATGTCTCCACAAAGTTGTGAATTTTTACTGTCCGAGTGGAGTTTAAAAATTTTCTTATTCTCTTTTTTAATTTGTTCATTCATTTTTTCTTTTTTTCTTTGTGATAACTTTTGCGGTGTGTAATGCGAATTGAATTTTGTGGCCATGTTGATAACTTTAAATCCATTATGAAATTTTTCTATTATCGTACAATGCATATTTAGTTTTCTGAAGAAAATGTTGCACGTAAATTCTTTTATAATTGAAAAACTAGTCACGAATTTTTCCATTGTGTCGAATAATTTTTCAAAAATGGATGAAGTCTGATAAATTAGATCATCCGTTTTTTTTTCTTTTTTTGATGTGAATACGAGACTGGGGTGGCTTATGAATATTCCCCCAATAACATTTACTAATAAATTTACAGCGATAGTTTATAGTGTCATAATTCTCATTTTAAAAGTTATTCAAGAGCAAAAGAGATTTCTCATTTATAATTAAAGTTCGCTGAACACAAATGAGATTGAGATGAAAAATTGTTTCATGAATGAATCTGTAATGCTACTCTTATCAAACGATCTTAGGGAATAGTTAAGTGTTTTACGTTCCCTCATCATTGTCGAGTACAGTGGGAAAGGATTAGATGAACGATCCTGATATTTCCCCAAGAAATTCAAAATCAAAACTGATTAGCATCAAACCTTAACGTCAAAATTTGAATTTCATTTTGAAACTATCTACGATTTTTCTCAAATCATATACAATGACTCAATGATTCGCCATCCATTAATTAGAATTAAAAATTCCACTATTTTGTTGATTACAATAAAACAATTGAAAGAACAAGTACAGAGATATGTTGACGATTGAGTTAGATATAGAATAGCAAAAGTATGTCCAAGAGATCATCTTCTAACTTTTCATGCTGACAAGTTTGAAGACTTTAAAGTTCATTACTGCAGTTTGTAACTCCAATTGACTAATTCCTGAACTATTACTGTGTTGCTTCAGGATGTACAGAAAAACTATTCGCATTGTCAGGGGCATTATTAACTGCTTCATAATTTTCATTATGTATGCTCAGCTATAAATATAAAGTTATTTATATTCTCATTTGAGTGGTCTCAAGAGCACTACGAAACTCTCAATTCCAAAACAAAACTTCATCTTTCTATACACTTAATAATTTTTTATTTCATCGCGAACATTAACTGTACAGTTGACACTGAAAGCAAAGAGTCATCACATTATGTCATTCAGGCATTGTTTATCAAACTTCGACTACCTCATCTTCTTTGTGAGTGAATATTCTCAACGATAAAGTTTGAAGACAAAGACACTCACGTATCACAAACTAAATTTTCGTAGACTGCAGTTCAAATGTATGTACAATCACTGAAGTATACAGAGAATGTAATGACAGTTGGTGGTCGTTGTTGCAATGAAGTGATGCACTCAAATGCAAGGACAATCTACAATGTAGCAAACGAAAGTTATTCTTGAGAAAGTTGTGTTCTGCAATATGGTTCAACATTTGTCTTAAACCAACGAAGTGTGAAGAAAAGTACTATTGAACATCGTGAGTGTATTGATAGACATTGAATATCCTGATGAAATGGCTGCTATCAATTTGTTCAATTATTCTTAGAGACAACATGAGACATAAATTTAAACTTTTATTCGTATTGTTTTATGTTTATCGGTGAGTTCCGCACGATGTACTGTGGTCAGCATTGATTTTTATTGATGGCGTAGAATAGTAAATTTATTGGGCTGTAAGATTTTTTATTGGACAGACTAGGATTTTTGTGACCAGGAAATGATGTCTGAATCAATTTGTTGGATATAAAGAAAATATTGACAATTCAATTAAATCAATAATTCAATGTTCTTTCAAATTCTATGGTATGAATTATTCTATTAATAATCTGTTTCCCATTTCGAATAAAGCCATAGCTTGACGATTGATGCAAATATTTGTAATTCAGTGTCACATCTCTTTGACATTATTCATGTTATGTACAACGAATAGGTCAATGTGAATTTGATCATTGCAATCTGATGTGATTTAATGTAAATGTGGAATTTGTGGATTGGATTTTGTGATATATGAATCAATGCAGTGAATATAGAATAACAAATAATATCACTGAGTAGTCAAAGCAGGTTATTGGACGAAACACCAATATTCACCCTCCAATGTAAATACACCCCTGTGTGCTCCTTTTCCAATGAATGTCGAAGCTATATGAAAATTATGCATACAAAGTGGACGGAAGGAATAGCACACACACAAATTATAATATTTATATTGTAATGAATATTTTGCTGAGATTGAATCTGAAGCAAAGTGGATACGACTCTACGTGAAATTTTATGTCAATGAATTATTGTGGTGAGAGTGGATTAACAACAATATTTTAAACTGTGAGTGCATTTTTATACATTCTGAACAAAATTATACAAAAACATGTCCATATCGAAGAGAGAAAAAAATGTATTGGAAGATCTGAGTGAACTGCAGCAGTTGGATATTAGTTTCATTGTCTGATGTTCTTCTTTTATATTTTATTCATGGATGGGATAAAAAAAAATTGGTGGTTTTGATGAGAACTATCTTCACTCTTGGAGAGAAATTGGATTCTATTTGTTACTCGAGCCTGCATTGTTATCGACATCGTCCGAGATTCCAATATTTCAAATTAATCTTTACACAAAAGATTAAAAAATACAAAAAAATTATTTGCATAGAAAGAAAATCCATAAAAACTGAGGAAAAAAGTCACAATTGTGTACGACCATTCGAACATTTTATTCACGTTGGAAAAAGATGGTTATTAATCAGAGGAATAACATTTGACATTTAAGTATTAATATTGAATATCATTTTGGCTTCAAATAATTTTTAGATTCACTTCCAAATATTTAAATTACTTTCTTGATTCCAGAGAAATATGCAGTGATACTATCACGGAGATTTAAAATAATTTATGTACTGGATTAAATTCAGTACGAATTACATAAAATATTTAAAATTATATTCGTAATAAAAATATCAAACCGTTCCATATAAAAAATTAATTTGTAAAAAAAACAATTATGTAAGAGTTATAGACGTAAAGTGTGAGATAGTACGTAAATTTCATTGTTCTCCCTCACTTTATTCGCCGCCTCTTCTTATCTCAATGGAATTTTTAATGGCGTCCAAGAGCTTTCTCTCGACATCGAAAGTTGCTGAACAACGTACAGAACGATCATACTGCCCCAAATAACTTTTCCATTCTTCTATGCTTCAGTCGCTGTTGCTTTGTGGCCTAATGGCAAATAAGACTTTCTTGAGCCATAGCCTGTGGCAAGTGTTAAGATATATAGCGAATAGGGTGGGGGTAGAAAGAGAATGAGAAAGTGCGAGTATGACAGAGAGAAGTATCGTGTGTACGAATATATAACGGTGCAAAAAGCACAGTGAGGGGTGAATAAATTATATCCTCTGGAAAACCAAGGGAATAGAGGTGGGTGTGTCCTTTTACTTTGCATCAACTAACTTTAGAGACGAAGAGGTCGAGATTGGATCGTGTAAAGTTGTAAGAGAGGAAGAGAGAAAGGGAAAGACAAAAATTATTCGAGCAAGATATGTTAAATTATGGAGCTTCACTGAAGTTGAGAGAATTAAACGGAGATTATAAGAGATCTGAGTGTTAAGAATTTTACTGGTCGATTCCCAACTTGATCGTATTTTGAACAACAAATTGTTCGATTGATTCGTCAAAATTCATCGAACATTTCTATCATCATGTAATTTGTTTCTTTTTGTTTATTAATATTTATATAAAAATTATTGACATGTAAAATTGATTTTCTGTAATGATTAAAGACAGTTGAAGAGTTTTATAACCAGAAAAATTTTTCAGTAGTTGATAAATTACAGATTTGATTGTAAATGTTATAAACATATTTTATTGTTAGACAATCATTTTTAGAAAATGAATTAGAATACAAAAACTAACTTGTAATATATTTTCAAATAACCTTTTTAACGAAGGTCTATATTCATCATCAAACTTGTGGTCTATTTTACCTATTCAACAGATTGAAATTCAGTTCAACAATATTATTTCACTATTCATATAATGATATAGTAAACGTTACTAAATTCAGAATCTGTTTAGGAAATAGTATCAAGATTATTTTAATTACCTAGTCAAGTGAATTAAGCTAGTAGTTTGGCAGTAATGGGGTTGTTCCCTCAGGGGATCCAATTTACCCAACGTTGCCCTAATGTACAATGTATACACTTTTTCACTGACCAAAGACAAATGAACTGCTGGTGGAGCTATAAATATTTTCGTCTTCTTTTCTCTTTACATTTCATTTCTATTTTTTCTTATTTCATTTACTCTTTTTTATATATTTTCGTTACATTGTCCTATTTTATTTACAGCTGACATGTTCAGGATAATGAGGATATAACCAATGAGATTGGGAAGAGAATTGAAAGACAGAATGAGAGTGAACAATATTGTCTTCGTGCTAAATCTTCACTATTAACTTTACGATCGTGGCTGCTTTCTCTTCGAAAACTCTTTTTGCTTGTCCTTTGTCCCTTCTTTTGTTTTGCTTCTATTACGTACACAGAAATGTTGAATAAGGTCTTGTGGTGAAATGTAGAGATAATTGTGGATGGGTAATTAAAATATCTCAGCTTATGTTGCTTTTTAAAAGATGAAAGAACAAAATCGAATAAGAATGATAACAGGAAACTTATACAAAATAGAAGTTCTGAGTATTCATAACAGATTCAAGATCTTTTTTTAAGATTTAGTGAACATTTTGAATGATTTCTATTTTTTTAATTTATTGGGAAGACATTTGGTGGTTAAATTTACTTTTGGATGATTTTTTATGAAAATGCTTGAGAGATTTGATGGTATTGCATATTTATATAGTGCTATTGTGCAGGTGCAGTCATATTTATGACGATGGTAAAGAGAATGCTAAAGTGAAGTAGACTTCATGAGTGAATAAGAAAAAAAATTTATGATATTCTGATTTTCTTTCTTTTGGTTCTTCATATAGTGAAAAAGGAACTTGAAACAATTGTGAAATAAATGAGAGCATCACAATCTTATGGGTTTCATGGCTTATTTTTCCTCATCGATAGAATATTCCATGAATTTTATATTGATATTATGTGATTGGATAAATGTCTTGCATGTATAAGGAATCGTATTTATATTTATATGGAAGAATCAGGTAAATATAAATTGTGTTTGGTTGATTTTCATTTGATTTCTTCTGCTATTAATTATTGAGAATAAAATTCCTCTTGACTTTCATCGAATATTATCAGAGTGATCTTGAATTCAGTTCACATTTTTATTAAAATTCTTGAGTGTTCTGAAAATTGAGAGGATGATACAGAAAAAAATATTCAAAATTGTTCAATTACACGAAAATTCTGTTGGTAATGAAAAACAATAATAGAATGAAATTTATTGTTGATTGAATCGAAGAGTTTCTGTTTGGAATATTTTTCTATTAATTCACGAATACCACAGGTTTGAAAATTTACAACTGGAAATTAAAATGGAATATTTTTTTTTCTCTGAACACTTGAATTGTTTTGGTTTAATTGATAAATATTTGCGGAATGGATGTGAAATATTGGGCACTTCATACGCATTGTGTCATCATCGATTCAGTTTGTTTTTCCTTTTTTCACTTCAATTATTTGAATGTTGGTTTATGCATACTGTAAATTCAAGTGTTTCAATTTAAAACGTCAAAATGTCTCTTCACTTATTTCTGTTGTAGAGGAAATTCTGTATTGATACTAATCAATGCGTTTTTTTTTAAATTTATTACAATGTTTATCTTCATAAACAAAATATTGACTCAATAAAATATTCCATGTACTTATATTCAAATAGAGTCTATTGTTGACAATAAAAATAATTCATAATTCAATTTCATTTGTCAACTGAAACAAAAATGCCAATATTACAATATAGGAAAAAAAAAATTTCTCTCCTGTTCCAATTTAGCAATGTTGAATCAACAAAATCACGATAAAAAAATTGCTTATATTACCATCCCCTAAAAAAATTGGTTGCTACCAGATTGAAAAATGTCGATATGGGCGGATTGTGATTAAAGTTTCTCATATATTTATAACAGCAAATATGTACTCAAAAAGAATGCATAAAAAATCGTCCTCTTTTTTATCAAACCACCACAGTGATATTCCCCATAATGTATACACTGCATCAATATGCTCTCACGTACCTAATATGTATTTATTCAGTTCGCTTACAAAAATCTCACATCTCGTCTCAATATTGCGTGAATTTTCATCAAACATATTTTTGTTTATTAATATTCTCATGCACGCGCAGAGTATATAATGAATTGTGGTATGAGTGAGCGTTCAATTGAGCCGCAAATCCGATGTTTGAATATAAATTAATTGATGTGACCGCAACTACGTGTGAGAATTATTGGAATTGGTGAACAATATGGAAAATATATCGGCAAACATTTTACGGAAGAGAATGAAAATGTGCCATTGGGAATCTTTGTCGGTGTTTGTATGTTTTGTTGAGGAAAAAACTGAACTATAAAGGAAGAAAAGAAAGAAAAACAAGGGAAATGTGAGAAAAAGAAAGCACAATTTTATGTATATACATATACTTTTAGCTCGGGATTGCGCATCGGAATATTTTTCTTTAATTGAAACTCGGGCTAATTGTTCTCGTTGAAAAAGGGGAAATTGCTGGAAATAGTCCGGCACGTGAATGGACCCCGCAAATATGCGGGGCGTAAAAAAAAAGGATATGCAGAAAAGAAAAGGTACAAAAGGGTGATGAAGCAAAAGCTGATAAAAATAGACAAAAAAATCTTGATAATGATGATAACAATGGAAGAATAAGAATTATATTTCCCACGAGCTTTTACAGGCGAACCGCGTGCTTTTTATTTGTTTTATTGAAATTAGTTTTCATGAAAAATGGAATGGGAATTTGATGACATGTAAAATATGTGAGGAATTGGATACCATAAACTTTTTTGATTTTATATTTTACCATATCAGAATTAGAGAAATTCTCCATAAAATATTGATCCATTTTTAGCATTAATCTTAGTCATAAAGAATTTTCACGGAAATTTTGGCGGACCAAGGGAAAATTGACATTATCTTTTCTCTGACTTCTACAATTGATCTCAAGTTACCAACATCGTCTGTTACTTATACTGATATGGATATACATTAGGAACTTGACAAGCAACTGCACGGAAACGTCATTTCAAAACTGTTGCAGTCAAATCGATACGAAGGTCTATTTATGTATAACGACATTTCATACCGCATGATCGACGGCCCAGAATTCAATTGAGAATGCATCCTCCCATATATCATTCCGCATTTTCTCCTCTATTACTCACTCGCTCACCCTTCCGCACACACACATACACATACAGAACACAGAACACAGAACACAGAACACAGATCGTATATGCATTCGTGCTTTTCATATACCGCAATTCAATACAAATATATGTTCGCCAAGTGTTCTTATATTAAAATCCTTCGAATATCTTTTCTATATATTTGTTCGTCGTTTCCATCGGTGCACATGCCAATGTGTCATGACTAATACTATTTGAGTAGATAACAAAACGTGATGGAAATGTTTGATATGAATTGTTGCAGGTTGAAAGAGCAGATAAAAAAATCATCTGCAATGTTTAGTAATTTTTTTTATCTTGAACTTGCACATCTTCGTATTCCTTGGAGTTTCTTTTCTACGCTGATGAGATCTCACAGTGCATTTCATGATATTCTAAGATAGGAATGAACATTGAAGGTTAATATAAAGCGTATTTTTGCAAGGACCAATGAGAAGTTGATTCCTCGTGAAGTTATGATGAATCAAAACATTTTTATAAACGAAATTATCACATCCTACAAATTTAAATTTTATTTTAGGTACTTCAATTCAATTGAAGATCAAAAACTGATTGATCTACTGAGGGTATTTTCTTCATTTCATTTATAAATAATTAGTCAAATTGTTGATGGATTTTTTATTATTGTATAAATGGAACTTGTCGTGTTTTGGGACAATTTCGTGTTATTTTATAAGTTACAGGGACGTAGGGTAGGTTTTAGCGGTTTGCTAATCGATACATTGAAACTTTTCATGTTAGAGAGACAACCTTGTCCAGTTGGTAATTATAGATTCGAAAAGTGTCTGTTGACACTTTGTTTGTTGGCTGAACTTTCTGCATGTTGTTGGTCACGTTGTGATAGAACATTACCCTGTTTAAAATTTCTGTGACGTTGATGAATTGGTTTATGTTGCTTAACTGACTCTTTATGGAGAAGGTAACGATCGATTGACAATTTTCACCATCGCTTTCAATGTAAGATAAAGAAATCCTTTCACTTATAAATACAAAAATTGAGGAAGATGAATGAAAGATGTGATAATGACAGTAATATTTATGTGAATAAGTTTGAAAAGGTTCAACACCACCAATCAAACTTGTAGCCATATTTTTTCTCTTGTTAGTTTGGATAAAGAAAGTGACTTTTTGGACATCGCGTGACTAAAGAAGTGTTGAGGGTGAGGTTGATATTCTGTAACGATATCATTTCCAAAACAGCTGTTATCTTTTTTTCTTTTATATTTCTTGTGATGAATTAATTATGTAGGAATATTTGGATAAATTTTATGAAGCGAATGTTTATATATTAGAAAATTTTTACAATCTGTCATGATATGATAGAGATTAACATTGGTAATAAAAATAAAGTCCCAATCTGTGGATAAAATGTTCTATATTCTCTTGTCATTATTATTTATTGTTCAGTCGAATGATCATTAAATTCTCTTCAGTTTTTAATTGGCAGTTTTCAAACCATCTCACAAATATATTAAACAAGTTTTCCACATTGATCCCAAGTGTATAATTCCAACTAAAGTGAACATTAAGACCCGAGAGAGCAGTTATTCCCCATGCGTTAATGTATAAAAACGCAATGCTAGTTTAGTATTTTTTTTTTTCGAATAGTCTTATCGTCCTGTTTTCAAATATTCTCTCCAGGTAAATATCGAAATAGCATCATGAAAATAAAAAATTGTGGGCAAACGTATGAATATTTGTATCTGTTAATATTGATTCATGAAATTACGTTTTCTCCACTATTTAATAAATATTCAATTTGCCATGGACAAACTTTCGAAAGATAAATATAATTGTGAGTATATTGATACCATATTTTAGAATAAATATTTGCTCGGAGACGAAAAAAAAAGTAAATACTTATTTAGATATGTGTGGGTGTCAATATTCTATGGCACACAGCACCGAATGAAATGGAGTTGGAGAATGGAAAATATCTTGCAGCTCCTGGCTGTTCAATATGTGACACACATGGCCGTGAGGTGAATACTTTTCATATACATGGAGATAGCTTCATTGTAAATATCACTACAGAAATGTTGTTAACTGTATGACAACTTGCAATAACCAGAAAATAACAATAAATTTAATCTTCAAAGATTTATATTAGTTATAAATAACTTTGGATCGATTAAGTGTGAAATGAAACTATCACGCGACTGAATTCTATGACTGAAATATTCCAGAGGACAATTATAATTGAGTTAAACTAACAGAAAAAAATTGTCGAAACCAATTCCAACTAAAATCAATACAGCCCTCATAGTTACTTTCATGACTAAGTAGAAAATTTGGCAAGTGAATGACTCGCCCGATGCTTCTCATCACAGCTGTTAATCGAATATTCAGCTGGAACGTTCAGAAACGTATTTGAACGAGGACTCCAAGCTAGTTGGATCCCAACGGAATTGAGCAATTTTTTGTTCACCCCCTCAAGCCAAATTAAAAACATATAAAAATTCAAATTCTTGGGCACAGCTATTTTCAAGATCATGCGGCTTATATTAGATATATAGGGCTAATCGTTTACTGTTCTGAAAAAAGCGTTTTGCCATTCACGAATTTGATAAAAAACGCAAAAAACGGATTTTTTGTTCACCAAGCTAGTCAATGTGTCGTTTGGGATACCAATACTCGTTTTTATCAACATCCCATGAATTTAGGTTGGTGAAAAAACGTTATATTCAATGATTAAGAACTGAAAAAAACACAATCACAAACGAAAACATGTCGCGTGACTAAAACCAAATGGTCGCATGTGCGGCATTTGTCACCTGGTAGAATTTATGTACTCCACCCTTTTTTTCTTTTCGGATAGAATACGATGTAAAAAATTCAGGTAAAACATTGGACCGGAATTAAATGAGATTTTCTATTGGTATACTTTATAAATGGTGTATCCTTCTGTTGAGGTTAACGGAACTACATTTTTTCTCTTAATTCTTCTAAGAATATAAAATTACTCAAGAAAATAAAAAATGGTTGTCATTACTAAAATATATGGTGAAAAAGTAAAGCAGTAAGTTGACAATTCCATTAAATTCACCACTAGAACATAATCAACATTTGTGCTGTGAATGAGAGTAATTTTCATTTTATATCACCATTCTATGATTGTTATTTCCCGACGTTGTTCAATTGTGAGTACGTAAATTAACGAAAATGATTTTCATTCTCTCAGTGATGAAGGAATAAGTTTTCTTAAAGCTATAATTTGTTTAAGTTTTTATTCAGGTTTGCAGAACAGTTTGATAGTCAGTTCGTTGCTAGTTCATGATGAATTCATAAAGCAGAAAGAACTCATGCAACAGAAAGGTTGATGAATTCAATTAAAGACTGAAGCAGAAAATGAAAAATAGGGCAATTACAGATGGTGGACATTTCTGGCTCATTCACGTGGTTTATAAAAATGAAATGAAAGTCAACTTATGAATTAAAGATTGTGGCTTGCATGGAAGGAATTTCTCATTTGGTTTTGCTGGTGTCAATTTAATATAAGAGCTTTATTTTTTCCTGACTTCTTTTCATCAAGAAATGATAATTTTGAGATGTGGAAAATTTTTTCATATCTGCACAAATATAATTCTGACATATGAACAGCTTTCTACGTCGCATTTTCATTGACTTCAAATCAATTTCATCTCTATTTTCTATGGTGATATTTGACTTTGGCCATATTTATAAGAATTTTATTAAAAATAATACAATACCAAAAATGCGCAGAATTTGATTTTATTTGAATTGGGAATATTTGATTTTATTGTTAAAAAACAGATGACAAATGCCCAAGATCAATAGAAATAAATAAATTTTTAGGTCTTTTGTTTATTCCCCTTACCTTCTCTTCATGCAACTATTTTAGTAATAAAAAACCTGCGTTTTTATTACGAAATTTCCGATTTATTCATTTGAGATTTCATAAAAGTTTTCAGGTAAAATCACAGACCATTTTTTATCATTTATCGAAGTAATTTCATATTTTTTTCTTTAAATTAATTTTCTCAATTCTTTTCGACACATTTTTATCTTTTTATAGCAATTTTTATTTTCCATCTGCAGTTTCTGTCAGTTTATTTCATTTGCACAGAGTCTGGTATTTTGCCAATGGAATTGAAAATATAGAGTATATATGTATATATGTGGAATGAGATCATGGAATACCTGTCGAATGCCACAAATTGCTCATCTTTTTTGTACACCCACATGGATATTGCGTTACGTGTAGTGCACGTGCCATGAATAATTACATACTTCTTACATTATTGATTCCTCTTCTTCATACGAATTAATGTGAAATTCAAAATATTGTATCATCCGTCAGAATTTCTTAGATAAGGTGAAATATATTCATGCAATGTCTACACATAAAATAGTATTGGGAGTTAATATAATTTGAATCGTATAAGTGCAAAGGTGAATAGAAAATTGAGAATATATATTCATGATTTTTTCTTTATAAATTTTCCAGTCATGACATTCGATCTGGGAGAATGAAAAATACATGAGACATTTTTCTGTGTTCATACTTCTGCCATTATTTTTTTACGTTTCGTCATCAGCGTGATAATTTAAGAGTTAATATTACAAATTAATGTCTGAAAAAAAGTCTCTCATCAAGATTTATTATAAATACGTTAATTATCAATGATTAATTCGACTTTTAAAGTGGGAAAGAATAATTTTCATCAAACGAATTGAATGAAGTAAAAATTATAGTTAACTGGTATTCTCATGCAATCATTCATTCATATTTGACGTGAAATTAAAATATTATCTTGATAATATACGGTTTTATCAACTGCATACATACACATTATATGGTGGGAATATTTATGATGAAAAATATGATAAATGTACGTTGCATGAGTTAGAGGCATTCAGTACAATCGACTCACTAAATCCGTCTAAATGCATGGAACAGGACAATGGTGTAACGATGAATAGGAACTGTATAGGCGTGTTGGTGCTTGTGTGAGCTGACGTATGAGAATGAAGAAAAAGAAAATATTTCTGAAATGTTGAAAGTGTAAGGGGGAATAAAAAAAATAAATAAACACATGTACAATTCCCTACCAAGATAAATGGTACAATGTCCAATCTACCACTATATTTATTGTACTCTGAGAATAAATCACACTGCATTTAGTCACGTGTTTGATTATTTATGTTTTGGTGAAAAGTATTCATGCACTTTTTTTGCGGTTTCTTCTTCTCGCTTTTACCCGGAAATTCATCTCGACTTTTGCGATTTAAAGCAAACTTGTTGAAAAGTTTATGAAATATTCAAATTCCAAAGTTTTAATATTTGAAATTCAATTCTAATGAGTTTTTGTTTTTCATAGTTATCGTCTTTGAATTGATTATTTGATTTTTTTTTTTTCGAATTTTCATCTCTGCTTATTCATCTGAATGGTTCAATGTTTACTGTTGCATTATTCATCTTTTCCTCTCGACAAATTAACGCTGACTGATTTTATTTCTGTACAAAATGCTACACAAATGCGATTTTTTTAAAAACTTTTTTCTGTTATCGATAAAAAAATTTTTAGTTGTCAACATTTTCACTTCATTCAGTCATCCATAAATTTCACAAAATGAGAATGGAAATATTTTGTTTCCCTTTGTTTTTCCATAAATTATAAACAAAATGGAATGGGGTCAAAAAAATAATAATAATAAAGTCACAATTGTGCGGAGGATTTTTGTTCTTGTAAAAAATTTACCTCCAGAAAGTACATGAATGGTTACAATCTAGAAGATATTAATTTTAAATCAATGATATTTCGATGATTGAAAAACTTGAAATTTAAAAGAACAAATTCAACATCCCAAAAGAATAAAATCGTGTGGACAACATAAAATTTATTCTGGAAGGAAAATTTCCCCAACGTTTTTTTTTTTTTTTTTCATTATTTTTTATTCCCTCGTCGTTATACTACTTTTGATCTGTGGAAATTAAAAATCTAAGGAACGGGGAACGCAATTTCCGACTTGTAGAGTGCCCGTACATTCACATCGTCCTATAATAAAATATCGCAAAGTTTTCTTAGAATTTCTTGGCTGTACATTTAATTTTATATTACTTGTATGAGTGTTCATAATATTTATTGTTGGATCCTTGCTGATGCTCCTTTTTCTCTTCTAATCAAGACATTTACTGTACAAAACGTTGTTTCATAATTTATTTGAACTTTCAGCTTTGATTACATGTACATAAAAGCTCTGCCACATTTTATTCATAAAAATCGTACCATAATTCTAATTTAAAATAATAATTCCCAAGATTACAAATTATATTATAATAAATCACATCATTTTGTTCTAAACTTGGGCTTGCAGTAAACACAAAGAATTAACAACATAAAATCAAAATAATTTACTATTAAATGTGCAGATTTAGTTAAGGAGTCGACTAAAAATTATATTCATCCATATGACATCTCAATATCAATTTCCTCTGCATTGGATTCCATCCCCTAACTCTTAGACAACATCCTCTATCAATCCAACCAGAGATACACACGGAAAAGGATCAGGAACTTGAACTTGACCAACTATTTTCTCACACAAACAAAATAATCCGATGGACTTTCGTCGAATAGTATACGAGCAATATATTTTTCTATCAGTAGGGTTGGTGGACCACACATCAAAATTACCCTCAAGAAAATAAAGTTTATCCTCTATATATAAATATACTACGTACAGCAAGAACGTGCAATTGTTGTTACTGCGAAATTCTTATTTTATTTCCACGGGTCATGATTTTGTGATCCCAAGGTTACAATAAAGTATACACGAGATAATGCATTGGTGTGATAGGGAAAGAGGGACTGAAGGTTAGAACTTATTGTTTGGACGACTAATGTGCTTTCACTATGGTGAGAGCAAACATTTCATCGAGTTACATCAAGATAAAAAGAGAAAAAAAGGCCGAAGAAAGTGGTATACATATATATATATATATATTGACTGAATGTGCGAAGTGCTCCCTCGTCACCACTCACTTCTGATGAGAACCATTTGAAACTTTATCATTACTGAGAAAAAAGTAATAACATAAACTTATATAACTAATATTTTCATATATACTTGGAAAATGAATGATTATTATGAAAAAATATTCTATTGTTATCAGATGAATAATTTTTTGATGTAAACAATTCTTCTAGTGTTAATGTTTTGATGAGATTCGTTGAGCTCACGAATTTTCATTGGTTTTTTTAGTCAGTTGTTCATTTCTTTCAATTATTCTTTGTTGAGTGTTTTGGAATATTGAAAGGAAGAAATTTTTAACGTATTTGACATTAAGTCGTTTTTATAATGTTTTATTGTCTGTTGGTCAATATTAGTTATAGTTATAGTCAACTGATTTGAGACTTTTAAAACATGAACGTTATAATGTCGATTCAATTCACTTTGTTGAGCAATGGAAATTAATCTCAAAGAGTTCCCACGACTATGTTTAGACTGACGAAGATGTTGGTAACATCTATTTTATAAGAGGGTGAAATTTGGTATTTCTTGACAGTATAAGTTGGGATTCTTCTTACTGTCCCATTTCAATATGAAATAGAACACTTCACTCAGTCAATATTTTTTTTTACATTCTGAAAATGTACATTTGTAAGTTGTGACTGAAAGTGCAAAATGGATATGAAAATAATGATACAGAAGTAGAATTCTAGAGAGTGTGTGAACAAATTGTGACAACAGTTGGAGAATTCTTTATTTAATTCAATAACATTCGACATTGCGTTTGGCATTTTCAAATGCCACTCGAATCAAAAATGTTGTGGAACTTTAATTGAATCCAAAAATTCCTCATTCAACTTAATATCAATTTTCCTCCTGTACTTAATAATGACCACTGATGTCTCTTCAAGACAATAAAGAAATATTCGATAACAAAAACGAAAAATTGATGTAAAAATATTGGAAATTTATATTTGCATGATCCCGACAGACTTTGACCCCATTCCGACTCGTTTCTCTTCGTTTTTTTTTTGGCCAATGGTACGAGTCGTATCTCTTGGTTTTATTTACGACCATCCGGAGTTGTAGAGCACAATGCTATAGAAGATTGGACATTGAGGTTGAGAAAAATAGAGAAAAAGCGTATGGAAGGCAACGAGGGCGAGTACGGGACACAAAATCGATGAGGACATGCAGTCGACAAGAGTTAAATACGAGTGAACAATCCTGAAGATCGATTGGGTAAAGCAAAATTGCTTTGCGCGATGATTATCATAGTGAAAGAAGATCGCTTGTTGATTCTGATGGTTCTATGAACGCTTCATACATCAGTTGTTTTTTCATTTCACAAACGAATTTCTTTTTATTATATACATTTCGTATTCAATTTATTTCAATGAGTTAGCCCAAACGCTGCCAGAATTTTTAGGAGGACCCAAGGCGTACATACAGATCTATATGGACCATATAACAAATGTATGTGAGAATATATAAAATATAAATGGTAGAATATACCAGAATAGAGCTGTGTCGGTTCTTCAGAACATTTCGAATAAAAATTCCAATTTTGCTTTGCTTATTGGTTTTCTCTCCAACCAACAATGAATTGTCTTTCGAAATCTGGAACCTGTTATCGAAATTGTTATTCTATGGTGATTATTATTCTGCAGACCCACCCGATGATTTACTTGCATTCTTTACTACAAATATGGTAGAATGAATATTGTTTTGATGATATGACCCATGTTGTTTATTCATTGTGCAAATGTGATGTCTTCAATTGTGCTATGATCATCTTATTTTGCTTGGACTAATTGCAATGATGTAATAAGTCTATAAAATCAACAGTTTGCTAGTACTTTTTTGACCTAAGTTGTCTGCATCATTGAAGACATTTTCTCATGATGAACAACACCTGCAAGGGGGTAGTGAGGTTAAGGAGCAAGCAAAGTTAATGAGAAAGGACAGGGAATGATAAGCAACTGAGGGATCGTCTACGGATTATTGAGCCTACGATGTGAGCTCTGTTACTATTAAGGGCAAGACTGTTTAGAATACTTAACAGACTTTGTAGGAGTAGAAGGAATGACACAGATCTTCATGTTGGCCATCATTCTCCTACCGTGAACTTGGACTTTTGGTGAAGGTATCAGAAATAAATCCTACCAATAAACAACGGATTAGTCTACTTGTGAACTCGAATTTATGTTTGTCGTTGATGCTTATTTCAGAACGTTTTTGGCCGTTGATGTTGTCTATCCTTCAAGGATATTATCTGGTGGCACGTCTTGTAGGGAGTATTATGAGCAAGATGTGTATGAACATTTATGGAAAAGTGGTTTTGCCAATAACAAGATGAACTGGTTGAAATCTTTCAATGGATCCACTTGGACATGAATAAAACTTGTAGAATTCTAATGGTGCAGCTATTCTAGGGGTTCTGAATCATCGCGATGGAAAAAATTCAGGAGAATTTCAAGTAATATTGTGAAATAAAGTGAAATTCCATTAGAGTTTGATCAATTCAATTTAATCCTTTTTTTTTTTTTGTTGAGATTTTCTATTTGCTGGAAATTATTGATTTGCAGTCCGGTTTTTTTTTTCGCCTTGCCATTTTCATCGTGAGAAGGGAAAAAATATTTCAAGGAAAATGTATTAGAAGTCTTTGTATTCGATTTTGTGCGTTCAAGCCACGTCTTGAGCTGTAGTAGCCGGAACATGTGGAATGTCATTGACAGAAAGTGACGGTTTAAAGAATGCATAGCATTTCTGCTGATTATTCTCCGACAGTCCTGTGAATACATATTATAAGAAGAAAATAAACTGCTGTTTAGCATCAGCTGGACAATGCGTGAAAGCAATCAGGAAAAGAGAAGATGAGGGTCGTGACGTGAATTTATTATATTCTTCTGGGACAAGAAATGCCACTCTGATGTGTAAGTTCAACTATTTTTTTTCATTCTTTCAATTATTCACAAAAGTACATAGCAATTTTTCAATTTGACTTTCATATTTGCATTTTCTCAGTGTGATGCATTTCACTTCCAAGTAATCAATATTTAAACAGTTTTTTTTTCTCACTTCCAATTCTGCTCATAAAAATGGTGAGAAAAAAGTCGGTTTCATTTAGAATCTGAATTTACTTTGTCTTTCGTGGATTCAATTTTTTGTAAAACATCAAAATTATGAATGAAATGCAAGGAATTTATTTCGCTATTGAAACTTGCAGCTTTTAATCGGTGTTTGTATTAAAGACCTCTCATCAATATCAAATTCATATAATATATTGTTATGCTTCTGTTTATGACATTTCGACAGGCACAAATTGAAATTTCATTCAATTGACTCTGCTATTCAGGAGTACGTCATTCGAATTTTGTGATGAATTCACATAGCGGTAAATTTTAATTGAAATAAATAATTAAGTGTACGTAACTGACAAATTTTGTGCCGTTGGTTTCTATTCATCTCCCACATTCTCATTTGGTTTCATCGATGTTTTTCCATGCATAAATAAAATTCTCTTATTGAACAAATGAAACAATAGAACCGGAAAGAACAAAACCAGAATAGAATCCTACAAACGAAATGTCTGGACTGCAAGTAGAATAATTGAAATGAGAATTGGATTTATTCATAAATTCCAATGAGGAAGATATGATTGTAATTCCATCTTCGCTTCAATTATCATGACAAATACAGGAATATAAATATGAATACATAAAATCGATCGGTTGAAGGATTATAGCATAATTATCGGCACCTCGATACGCTGATCCAACTGAACGAACGTCTGGGTTGGACCGCAATCAACCTACCAGTGTGCACTATTAATTGGAAATTATCGTCCAGTTTGCTGGATGATAGATGATTTTTACATTTAATTAATTCATAATATATATGATATAATTCTACATTGCTATGAGCTCAAACTCTGCTATGAATATTCACTCATGCATATAATATTTTTAATTAAAAATTTACTGTAGTTAGATATCAGTTCTCGATTAAAAAGAAAGAAAGTTTATTAAAAATTCATCTTCACGTGAATACAATCAGATATGAAGTTTTTACTTTGCACTCATTCTGAAATCAATAAGGCCATTCTTATTTGCACAACTAAAACGAAACTTCGAATATAAGCGATAATGAAAGATGAGCCACTTGATGCATGAACATTTACGGCATCCTGCACATAAAATGAGAGTAATGATTATAGTTTGTTTGAACCAACTTCACTTATATTAGCTCCCCTTTTTTTTAGCTTCCCCATCGTTTTTATTATTATCTGCTCATCAAATTACATAGCTTTCATCGTGTGCTCCACCTATATGAAAATACGAACGCTCAAAGACCTTCGAACGAAAAATATTTAATTTCTTAATTAAAATCCACTTTCTATCCTTTACAGCGATTGTATGAAATTGAACAGCTTTGAATGGGCAACTCAGCTGCTCGTGGTAGTTATGACGTTGGATAAATTTTTTGAGAAATTCAATGAGTATTATGAAATTGTTAATATTTAAATTATTTTATACTTGTGATGGTAAAATTGATGTGAATAAGGATTTTAATTAAATGTTTTTTATATTTTTATATACAAGACAAAATGGAATGAATTTTCATTTTTGTCACTGAATAAAATAAAAAGTTGTCACATAAACTGGATATTATAATGTATGCAATTATATTCCATGAATGTACAAATTTATGAAACTGTCTCTGTTACCCATTATTGGGTGGTTCGTTGATAACGTCAGCCAATTACATTTTGCTTTAAAGCTGTTACACGAAAATTCATATTCATGTGCAGTTAACTAAATAATATTTTTCATGACGTTCAGGTAAACATAATTTATGGGTAAATTGAATTGAATGGAAAATTCAGTGAATAAATAAATGTAAAACAGTTGGAAATTGGTTGGAACGAGCTGGAAAAGTCCAACTATATTACAGAAATTTTCACCCAGGATAGAAAAATAGAATGCACGAGGGAATCAAAACAATTTTTAATACATTAGGTTATCTACTTTAATACCCTGTTGTCATCTGTGTTATGAATTCATATCTAGTCGTACAATCCTTATCTCATGTTGCTGTCATGGAGTTATCATTTTTCAACCATCTCATTCAGCTTCAAAAGCATAAATTTATGAAAAGGTTTCTTATTCTTTTCTTGACAGCTGCGAAATTTCCAGTTATTCATTCGTAAAATTCGAGAGGTGTTTTGTGTCACTTGTTATAAAATGGACAAATAAAAGTTCTTCACTTTTATTTTGATTTATGTGAGTTTACAATTTTCCCAATATTTATCAGGAAACTACAGAACTTAAACTGATTATTTTTCATTATTTGTCTACACCTTCGATACACGATACAATTTTTATTCCATTCAAATTCGTACAAATTAATAATAATTATTCATATTTTCCATAAATTCATGTTATCAGAATTTCCTATAAAACCCATCATGCATATCATATTCACACAGACATCGCAAATTCGAATTTCCGCGTAGAAGGGAATTTTATTTGATCACTTTGATTTATGCAAATTTTACGCCAATCGAATTTCCCCCAAAATTCAACGGATTCGATTACCCTCGTTTTATGCGTTTGGTTGTTATTAAAAAAAAAAATTGCACGATATTGTATAAAGTGGATAATCCGATTTGAATGGAAACTGACAGATTTAGCCATCAATTCATTGCGAATAAAATACATCAAATAAATTGCGAGATATGAACAAACAAAAATTCTTCTTCGTGATGTTTTCCATCAACAAATTAATTCTTTCTTCAATATTTATTACCACAACGACGAAAAATTCAATTCCAATATCATCCCTCACTCATATTTGATTCAATTAACTAATTTATTTACTCTGAAGAAATAATCTCACAATTTCATTAAGAATCTTCTCACAGACCCTGTCTATTTTCTATTTTGATTCCTCGCCATTGTCGGTGAATTCCTATAGTGAACATGACTTGCAATATGGAATTATAATGTACAAATGAGATTACATTGCATTGCATCGCACTCACGTTGCATACTGATCCACAAACATGTTTTGATTTCAGAAACGTAAAATGTAATCTTCTTACACAATCGCTGCATTGAATACTTAATAATTTGTATTGATATTTCCGATTTGACGTCATACATTTCCTGCTGACAATTTGTGTATCATTACAACCTAATTCAAAATGGAAACAATGCACATAAATTTTCTTTATCTATAAACAATTAAAAAATTTTATTTGAAATAAAAACAAATTCAACAATAGTTGAATCCTCATTTTGAAAAATTGTTTAAAATATTAATTTTACTATTTTATTCCAAACTATTCACCAAATTTTTCATTGAGATGCTCATCCAGATCCCACTTATAAATATAAAAAGTGTTCTATTAAATATTTTTACATAAATATAGAAGAGAAAAATATTAACTCATTACTATATAAATATACTTTAAATGCTCTATATAATTCGAGTTGAATAAAATTGAAAGCGAAATAAAAAAATCGATGAATAAATAATGTACGTGTTCATCGTGACCTTTTTCATTCAAGTACACATCAAATACTCTCAATCTATTTCACGAACGATTCCTGTCTGTTGAGTGTCATGTACGTATAAAAAGCTTCATAAACCAACGAAGTATCTTGATGGCTCGTATCCAACTGATTGAACCTCTCCTATCTCCAGAATAATATTAAATTCAAGTTAAACATGACACGTGTTTATAAATATAAATTTAACGATCTACTATTTTGGACTCTGCAAGTGTTTTCCAATGGTGCAGCTGTATCCACTATCTAAATATATAACTATTAAATCCGAAATATTTTCGTTCAATTTGGATATAAATCAAACAATCACAATTATCATTATCCAATTATTATCATTCAAAGTCACAATAAGTCATCCGAACAATTTCTTTGATGTTGGTTTTGTTATTTGAATTAAAATTATTAAATGCTGGAATTTGTGTGATTTTTTGTTAGGGAATTAACATACCTAATGCGTTAAAATTTATATTAAAATTGTAGCTGTTCACATTTGTTATGGAATTAATCTTCAATGTGGGAAAAAATCTCAGCCAAGCGCAAGGTCATCTCTTTATTCTTTTCCTCGTGTAGATTATTTCAATAAAGAATTATTCTGAGCTATTTCAATCCTAAATTATTAATAAACAGAGCATATTATTCGAAGATACTTAAGAACAATGAAGATTTTTGTTAATATATATTTGAATATAAATTAGTTAATATTTTTTATGATAGACTTGAACACTTGAACTGATATTTGTTTTTATAAGAATAACAAGCTGAATGGTACATCAGCATTTGAATAACTTGTGAGGATTCATTTGTTGATTAATGTTTTCATACAACTAAAGTTACAGTTTTGCTCTTAGCAACATCTAAGAGTTGAGGTTTTCCTTCCACAGTTTGTTGATAAGTTCGTAATAAAGTTATGGTAAATTTGTTAGAAACCTTTTGTTTGACACGCATATTTAAGACGAGGTAATGAACAAGAGTTCATAACTTTTTTTTTTGGTTTTAATCATAAAAGTTATGGTTTCACTATTTCCTCCAAACTAAAGTATTTATTTCATGCATGGATTATACATTTACATATTCTGCTTTCATATCTACTGCTTTGATATAACATGATTGGAGAGTAGAAGTCAAAAAACAGAAAAAAAAACTTTAGAAGAAATTTCAACTATACGAAATGTACAAGATTAACGTGACGAGTGGTTTTTGACTTGGCAGAGAAAATGACGAATCATTCTGGATGGATGGACCAGATTTTTTAGAAAATATTTTGTGCAGATATGTCATTGGATGTATATAGCTAATGTGAAGTTTATTTCGTGATAGAAACTTTTGTGAACGTGTTACCAAAGTTAAATTCTATTTATTATACATGTAATAACAGTGAAGATGTGAAAGCGCTCGCACGAGTTGTGGAGATCTGCTCAGCTGTGCATTTCGCGTTAGACGCTTTAACATACGTCATTAAAGTTAACTCATACAAATTGCAGCTTGTTCAGTCGTGTGAATGACAGGGCAGGATATTCTATTACGTGTAAAGTAGCAAAAAAAAAGTATAATAAGTTTAGAAATTCATTTCCATCTATATAAAATTGCAGTTCACTTCATTTTTGTCGCATTTAAAATTGGCCTTCACTTTTAAATTTATTACAATGCTCAGGTATTTACAAATCCCTCATTTATTATTTATTCCGGATTTTTCACTGTCTGTAATTCATTTTTTTTTATCACTGGCGTGCGGAATTTCCGAGACTCCCGGAAACATTTTTTCCGATATTAAAGAAATGGAAGAAAAAGAATTTTTACATTGTGGTTGAATCAGCCAGAAAAGAAGATAAAAATGTTTAGATTATGAATTTCTAAATTCTACAAGTGTTAGGATGCATACAAAAGAGCAGAGTTCATTGCTATAAGTTTTTTTCTGTTGACAGAAAGGAACGTTCTAAGAATTAATCATTCACAAAGAATCTTCAAGAGAATGCTAAAACAAATTGCTTGTCTCTAACCCCTGTCACCAAAATGTTCTTATCCTAGAAATTGATGAGTGAATTATTTTTCCCACGTCACATTTACGTTAATAATATTTCACTGTACACAGTATATATGTTGTGTACATTGAAGTTCCTGCGCCTTTACGTCACCATAATTGACGAGAGCTAATTTGATTCCTTGTGATAAGTGCACTTTCAGTAATTGACAAGTTGCAACGTGTTCTTTGTGATATTATCAAATCATTTTTTATACCAAGTCTTACTATAGAAAAGTCAGTGTCACATATATATACATTATGTATATATCGTATAAGAAGTATTGATGCTTTCAGCAATTTTATTTTATCATTAATACAAAAAATAATTAAATTTTATCCACTGCCAATGAAATTTCCTTTTGCAATTTACTCACAAACCATAAATTCCTCTTGCATCCCCTTTTTATTTACATTCAACGACCAAAAAATCACATCGTTCTTAAATCCTCGCAATAATCTCTAACAATTTCAGAATCGCAAAATAGAACAATTTAAATTCCAAAATAAATAATTTATCGCAAAGATTTTTTGATGCAGTCACATGACATTTATTTCTGCAATGACTTACGTTAACATACAAACACGTGAATGCACATCGTTAATAACATAACATCATTAACGACCTCTCAGGTCAATCTATAACTCTGATCAAAGCCTGGTAAATGTCACTTGGGTCAACTGAGACATGATCAGGCTCACACACATATATATATATGTATATAATATACGGTGGGTTGTTCACATGCCAATATCTCGCCCGCCCTCATATACATATAGTGATATAGTCACCCTTGGTACGCTTGTTCTGTCAGTAAACATATCAGAGTCACTGGCGTACTAGTCCAGATACCCGTATCTAGATATTATCTATCAGCGTCTGATCAAAACGCAACCTCTATCACTTATAATTCTTTATTCACCTTCTTCGCTCCTTAACCTCAAAATTAATTATGATTCGATTGTAATTGGCTTTTATTACGTTATTTATATTATTTTACGTTCTCTTGTTGGCATTTGTTAGCACAAATAAAAATTATTTATTTAATTGTTTAATTAATTGGAATTTATTACGATGACAATGATGGTTTTATTGAGTCGATATTTAAGTCGATATTAAGTTTAGAAATAAATTTTGAATTTCAAAAATAATTTGGATTGTTGAGACGAATTGACAGTAAAATTTATTTATATTCAATGAACTTTTGTGTCAGTCTTTCGGTGTTGTCAAAGTTTTGTAAAGAACAGTATTGATAATTTTGTTTTTTTTTTACATTTTCTCGTAGAGTAGATAACGAAGAATAATGAGAAAGAGGTTGGATTAATTTTAATCTACAAGGGAGCTTGCAGAGAAAGATATTTATTAGAACTCTATAGGAGAATATTTTAATTTAAGTTGTTCGATAGGAATCAGGATAGTTTCGCAACTTATTTAACCATGACTACATAATTTCATTATCAACAGATTAACAACCAGCTAAAGTTCAAAGTTAACTTGATAAAGCGGAAGATAATTAATAATTTATTATTAACGAGATTAATATTTACTTTTGTTTAATGATACGATCTGACTTATTGGTTGAATATCAATAATTTGTGGAAACGAAACTGGAAGATGTGTCTGATTTCATTCAGAAACATCCCATTGAATATTTCATTTATTTCTATAATGAAAGTTGGACGAGAGCAGAAGTTTTTTTGCCATCGTAAAAATCACTCTTCAAATTAATGTGATTTCCCCTGTCTGAGAGGCAGATTAATTCAATATTATATACGGATGAGGATATGAGATCTGACCGCAATATATATCCGTAGATGTAATGAGGAAGTGAAAAGTTTCGAAGGTTAAACCTACAAGGGCAACCATTTGATTTACTGGAACCCAAAATTAGTGGTATGAAAAAAACAAAAATGAGAGGAAAAAAGTTGTGAAGAAGATTAACGTAAGAAAGGTCGAAATAAAACTATCCATCAACAATTATCACTGTCGATAAAATCCTGCGAAAATATCACACACTTGAATGAAAAAATTCTCATTTTCTTTTTTCGTAAGCTCACTACATACATTCCTGTTTTATTTTTTTATTTTTAACGTTATCGCATGAATTTTCTAGTGGCCAAGCATTTGTGCTAGTAAATGTGACAGTTTAATACCCACAGTACTAACTTTTATGAAATTTCTACGAACGCTTTAAATCGTTTTGTGATCGATATTCCTTTTATACTCTTGCAATTCTTTTTTTTTTATTCTCTATTTTGCACCATACTTCAATTTTTTTTATCACTTGCTCCAATGCACAATACACATACACATCAACACACATATGAAGTTGTACAGAGTATTACGAAAATTTTTGAAAGAGGACGATGCAATATACTGTGAGAATAATCCAACACCAAGTGAATTATTGATATCGGAAAAAGCTGTGGATGTAGGACAAAATGAAAATGCTTTTGTGTATAACAGCAGTGGATTTAGTATTGGAATATTGTAATCTCAAACAGAGTTGAGCCAATGTTATTTCGAACGTAAAAATAAGATGTGAAAGGATTATTTGTCGCAGAAACGTGAGGATGGGAAATATACAGCAGTATGGTTGAATCACTCATGCACATATAAATTTGTTGACATATCATTTACATATTTTGCAAGACACAATTTTTTTTTCCCTCCCAACTGAGCAATTTTGTTTGACATAAAATTCCTCACTTAAAATGGATAAACTTTTAGTTTTCATGTACCATCTAAAACCACTCATTATCATTATTCATATCAGACTATTCAATTTTATTCATCCGTTGGTTATATTACAGACTGGGGAAAAAAGATGAACTATCTTGGTGAAGTAAAAAGTGATTCAATGCAAAAACCGCGACATTCTGTAGAGATGATAGAAAATTATATAAATCTACATCTTTTGTGATAAAATTATTATTAAAACTTGATCAATATAAAATAATTTAGATATCATACAAAGTGTGGCAGTGATTGACTGAGTTTTTCAATTGATCATTTTGATTGGTACCAAGTGATGTCTAACAGTGAAGAATGTCATCAGATTGTCAATAATTTCAAGTATTTTTGTTTATACTTTTGATAATATTATCATCTATCAAAAGACGTTTGAGAAGACACATGAATACAATAATTGATTCTAATTTTCTTTGCAAGGATTTTTATTGAGTCGCACTCGAGACGTTTTGAATTAGTTTTAGACTCTCTGGTCCATCATCCATTCAGTTTACAGACTGTATAGGTACATATGGCGTTCCCTATACACTTAGAACATCCTAATTGACCACAAGTTAATCTCCAATTTACATCAGTGTTCGAAATCAATATAATATTGGTTAAACATACATGCAGGTAATTAGAATTATGGGTACCTTCATGTTGATAATATATTCTTTAATAGAACATCAGTAGTAAGATTGTAATTTTGTAGACAGAAGTGTTGCTGTCAAATTTATTTACGTTCTCATCTGAATTGCGAAATTTTGAATGAAAAACATGAAAATTCGTCACCAGAAACATTTCAAACGAGTTTATTTTACGAGTGCACTTCTTTCACGAGCTATTTGCTCTGCTTGTATTTTTTTTCAAATTTTTTTTTCTACCAGAGGTGTTTTTCCCACCTACGAACGGTAAATATTTCTGCTGCCACGTAATAAAAGTCTGACAAAATCACGAAATTTTTCTCTTTTAATATTTACTTTATATATTTGATGTAATTAATTCGATTTAGACCCTGTTGATGGCTACACATTTTTATGACATTGACAATTATTTGCATTAATCAACCCCAATCAATTCATTTTTTATGAAGAATTGTTAGGGATGGAAAGACAGACGATGTGCTTGCACTTAAGAATTTCTGTCTATCATTAACGCTCACAAAAATTGATAATCAATTGATAAATTTTCTAAATTTTCACTGTATCGAACGATAAAGAAGAAAAGGGAAGAGACCCATAGACAAAACTGCTGTGCAGAACATGAATAGCTATTAATCTATCTATAAAAGAAGATATGAACGGATTGAATTCATGCCACGTACTTAACCTAGTGGCCATTTATCATATGCACCAAGACCATTTGTACAATTGCACTATCGAGAAACCTCGAAATAAGGACGAAATGATAAAAAGGACTCGGAGTATTCAGAAGTGGCAGTGGTTTTCTCATAGATAAGTTTGTGAATTTATTTGAAAAAAAAAAGTGTTAAAGATCACTCAAGTTGCATAGAGAATATTTTCTCATGTTGATAGCAAAGTATAGACATGATTCAAGTTTCAGTCTGTCTAGCAACAGATGTAACTTTGATTGCAATGAGTTTGATGGTTTCCCACAAAATTTGACTGACTTTGCTAATCAACTCCACAAAGTACTTTTGATTGAAACATTCTTGAAGTTGTGTGAAGAAGTTTCTACCATTTCATTGATAGTAACAATAAAGTTGAGAAATTCTGTCAATTTCTCGAATGAGAGTTTCCAATTCTGAGTTGAGATCATTTTCATGCAAAAGAAAATTCAGAAAACTCGAATTATTTTTACAGGATAAATTTGTGTACTTGTAAAACAAAATAAAATTTGCTAAAGTGTGTTATGACGAATATATAAAAATACTTCTGCTGCACATGCGATATGCTGAAGTTAACTTTTCACATGGGCATGTTCTATTGCTGTTCGTGACGTGTCGATATTTACTTACCATATATGTCCAGCTGCAAGCATATGGACATCAAATTGTGAAGTTATAAGAAAAGTACCATCTTTGAGTATCAGGCAGTCACATCCTCTTATGTTACGACCGAATGTCAACTTGGTATTGGACCTGTGGAAATATGATAACATTAATAGAATTTTTATTGTTGATAGAATTTTAATAATACAAATAATAAATTTTGAATTGTACATCAATGATAAATTATGAATTCACAGTTGGAATTAGGAAAATTTATTGATCCAAGTTCCAGAGATGATTGAGATAGTTTTTATTCATATTGAATTGGTCTGATGGACTTTAATGTTTTAGTAATTTTGTAGAAAGATTAATTAAGAAGACAGGTCTATTAATCAGGTGAATTTGATAATGATTCTACATGAGAAACGAATTATCCAGGTATGACGTTAAAATTAACCTCGCTAAATATAAACACATAAATATGTTGAACTGAATACGAAAAAACAATTTATATATTCTCGTGATACAATGCACTACGTCATCATCATCAAATTAATCATCATTTTTTGGTATTTACAACACAAAAGAGACGATGCGTCATTCATCAACACTTTCATACACAGCTTCGTATACACATTTTTCTCTCCTGATCCATTAATCAAGAGACGAGTTCTTCGTTATAATTTTTTTTGTTGATGGGGGTAGTGTTGAGATAGAAAGGAAATTCCTTCACGACACTGAATGAGAAAATAATGTCGTCGTGGTGTACATTGTGGCAGCCAACGACTAAAAAAGAAAATAATCAACCTACGTCATATATTTTTTGTTGAATCAAATGGACTAGCAGTGGTTGAATCAGAAAATTGCGTCTAGCAGAAAATCTATAGAATTGTGAACACAACTCAAGATGTTCTTTCATTGTATAAAAAGCTTTTTGGTTATGTTTAATAGTTCTATTGTTAGTTTTAATCATTTTCACGTGAAAATGATCATCAATAAGAGAATTTAATAACAAAAAAATGAGAATAGAACGACTGATATTTTTCCTACGAATTCTTTCATTGTATGGAAATCCAAGAGAATCAACGGGTCATAACAGACCAGATCCATGAATTGCGTTTAATAATTCCAAGTTTCGGGCACGATCGCATTAACGAGAGTTTAATGATGAATAAAGAAAGATAGAAAACAAAAAAGTAAACAATATTTATGAAGAAACAAATTGTTCCAATGGCAAATACCGCAGATGTACGAATAAAACAACACAAGAAAGATTCCAACTTGATAGCAGGAAGAGTTTGACGTCCCCTCTAAATCCCCAAATTTGTTACGGCAGGGAATAGAAAGATGGTAATCGGTTCTTTCCCATCAGGGCTACGCATGAATTTATGAATTTTTGATGAAAAAGAAAAAAATATATGTATTCAGCTTTACCCATTTAAGGATAGTAGGGTTGAAAAATTCATGAAAAACAGCCCAAATCGATAGAAATGAAAGAAATATTGTCAAGATCATCCCAAGCAGGGCTTAATTCCTTCATTCTGCTCATTCTGTATTTAATGCACTGCACTTTAACCCACTAAAGTATCCACGCTCGCAATTATGCTTGTTATAAATTTATAACGTTCAGATATAAGACTGAATTCATGAATTTATTTATAATTCCAACCTGGGACCCTCAATTACCTTCGAAATATTCATCCAAACCTCGAAGTTCTTTGATGAATTATTTAGCTTTGCACTAATATTTTCTGTAAAGTGTAGGAGAATTAGAAACGATTTTTGTGCATTCATTTCGAGTGATTTACGACTTAAATCGCATTGCAAAAAATTTATTACAGGAGTTGTTAGAATATAAAATTGTTCTTCAGCCATAAATATCAGTATTGTGTTGAAGAATTGTTGGACATTTTTATTTTATGGTTTATTTTATGAAGTGAAGAAAAAAAAAAATGTTTATATGCATCATTTGTTTCTTTTTTTTCCATCTCTCAAAGAGAATTTTCTTTCAAAGGTTTCTCTTAGTTTAAATTGACTCTTGTGAAATGATATTCCAAATTATTCTCAGAGAATTGGATGAAGATACAGTTCCGGAGTTTCAACAGTTTTCTTTTTCACTCAGTATTGTTCTATCGATAGTAAAATCCATGACATTATAAATAAAACAAATTTATAAAATGCCTTTCAATAATTCTTCATCAAAATATCGCTCACTTTCACAATTTTCTTCCAACATTTCTTTTTCCATTCATAGAACATTTTTTAATCCAACATTATTACAATTTTTATTCCAGTTAAATGGTCGCACTATATTTTGTGTAATATCAATTTTATTCTAACGTTCCCCCATTCTGATTTTATAATCGAATTAAAATCTTGCAAGATGATGTAAAGACGAGAAAAAAAATAAAAAAACACGACACGAAGTGAATTTAAAACAGCACTGAATAAGAAGAGCAAGAGTGGGTGTGAGACTGGATCAAATATTATCAAATATTATCCTACAACAAAATAAAAGAAAAATATGAAAATAAAAAACGTATAATAAAACTACATTAAAATTTAATCATCATCATGTTAACTCAATGGCAATTCAGAATACAATAAATGGACAAATAAAAAAACCACAGCGCAACATGAAAAACTATTTATTGTAATAAAATTACCAGCGAGAGTAAGCAGCTCAGAATAAATGACATTGTTCACTTTATTTAAAAATCCATTAATTCGCTATGTGTCCTTTTTTTTCCAATCTAATATCTGTCGCACTCTTTGTGCTGTCCCATCAAATATAGGTACAACTACGTCACAGTTATCTTGGATATTTACTAAATATAACAATATGTGATGACTATAAATGGCCACAGGGGCTCCTCTTTCGTCAGCAACGATACTCATTTTTTCTTCTCTTTATTTTCTCTTTTTTTTTGTCTTTTATTCTTCACATTGATGCTCATTTCACAACGCCTCCTAATACTACTTCATGGGGATTGCTACTCTAGTTAGTGTCGTCTTGGTCGATATCATCAGAGAAAAAAGGATAGTCGGTCTAAGTGTTCCAACGATACTTCTACTTCAATCGACCTGAATCTCAAAGCAATCGTCTTTGAGCTGATCCAACTGCACACATATACTATAGACATATGTGAATGGAACATATAAATGAATACACCTCTTCCAAACTCTTTTTTTTCATGATATCATCCCTTACCTTCTTCATCACATCTTGAAGTATCATTATCTGTGTGCTCAATCTTTTTAAGTTCGTCTTTGTCAACTTGTGTCTCTTTTATTCTTTTGACTTTTATTCAATCTTTGATGCTTGATGCTGATTCACATGAAGGATAATCAGCAGTATTAAAATTTTCCATTTGAATTATTTGCACTACTGATATAAACATTCACTATAGAATTAGTTTTTGTTTACTTATAGAATCAATTTCACTCATCACTTTTTGCGATGTTTGTTAAATTAACATCTGAATATTTTTGTTTGCTGTTATAATCCAATTGAATATCAGACAATTTTCCTGACTTGTCAACTTCCCAAATGCTTTCAAAGTGCAAAAAAAATTTGAGATATATCAAATGATATCTGTGCTATGTCTGCCAGAAAAAAAAAAACTATTTCCACTTATTTCCTTTTCTCAATCTGGTAAAAATGGTTCCCTCTATCTCAATATCTACACCTCGACAATATATTTCTCTGTCAAAATGTGATTTTCCTCTCACAGAATCAACATATTTCCACCATTTAAAATCGAATCATGAGCAATAAACCATTTGCTTTTCATGTTTTCTCCATTTGTTTTCCACACCAAAATGTTTCCTTTTATACAGAAACTCCTCATCTTATAAATCGTGAATAAAACGCTCTCTCAGAATGCAAAATCTTCCAAGATGTTGTGGAATATGTCTGGTATTTCAGTCTCAAAGATTCCACAGACATAACAACACTTGCAAGTTTGCTAAATAATTAAATAATCCTAATAAATCATTTATCAAATATGCATTGTATATCCTTTGTTGTGTTCTTCTTATGGCACATTAACTTCATACTAACACATGAAAGACACTTATACAATTATCTCTAATGGTGTCAGCAGAGAACACTTGATCTCTTCTCATCTTGTACAAAAACATTTAACAAGTCTCTCACGAATTATCTCCATGTCCATCTCTTTTTGACTCTTCTTCTCTCTCTAACTTTGCATATTTCCGTTTGCTCCAACTCTCCAAAATGGATGAGGATTCTAGATGAATATATATATATATATATATATATATGGAGAGAAGAACTGGTTGTCTCTTCTCTATCTACTTTGCTACATTTTACTTTGCACTTCTCTTTTGCACTTATTCCCTGCTCGTATATTTGCATGAAATTTCTCCCTCGACAATGTGATATCTGTTGGGTTTTGAAACAGTACACGGTTATTATTATGACGGTTCGTGAAGTGACTCTCGTAGATAATGCTTTACGTCAACCGTGAAATAAAGGTTTAGTCGATGAGAATTGGACTCTGTAATTTATGTTACTTATTTTTTCATTAAAATCATTTGATGATTTTCTACAACAGCTGAATATTAATGAAAATGGAAATGGTAGTAATGCAAAGCTGGAATATTTGTAGTGTACTGGGGAAATAATGCAAATATATAAAACAAATTTATTCAGTCGGTTGTTGGTTTACGTACAGGAACATGAGCTGTTGACGAATGTTCTTTTCTAATTATTTTTGGTGCAAAATTAGTATTATTAGTTGTTTATAATCAACAGCTTATTCTGTTCAAAGTCTATTTGAAATGGGGAGTAGACTTGAATTTTAGTCTTTTACTATTTTCACACTTTATCAATTCTGATGATTCTGTGATTTTAAATTAACTTATGAAGAACTGGAAAGAATTAAACGAAAGTTAACAACTCTAATTTATTTTATTGTCGTATTTTCTACCAGAATGCTCCATGAAATGTTTTCAGTTTTAATTTACATTGAATTTTCATCAATTGACCTATTTTTTTTTATTGAAGTGAACCCCTTTCTAATAACTTTTGTCCCTTGAAATCACATTTGAAATTATTCCATGACAAGTTTATGTCAGCTACATTTAAATTATAATGAGAAATAAGTTTTCAAATTATTATAACTTCTGATAATTTTGAATATTGAAAATGTGCCCAAGAATTTATGAGTTATTGACGATGACTGAGGATACAGCGAACAAAGTTTTTATTAAATCTGATAAAAGTCTAAACGGCTGTTTTTTAACTTTAATATTTTACTAAAATTGTTACAATTTCTTCTTCTAAACATTGGAATATGGCACGTAAACTCATCAACAATTGTTGACAATTGTTTTTGCAGCATTGTTTTGTTAAAGCAGATTCTATTAACAAAAGGGCGCCGATGGCCAGTTGCAAGATAACAAAAAAAGAGAACAAATCGATCGTATAACATCACAAAATGTTATGAGATAAAAACTACATGAAAAGTATATTGAAAAAGTTTCGGAGATATCAATAGCTGTCTAGAACTTAATGAACTATTTATCTCCTTATCCACAATTTCATCCATATTAAACTAAATCCCCTGAACAAAGTCGTAGACCACGAGAGAAAATATCTAGAGCACATCACTGTGATAAATCCCTTTATAAAAAGAATAAAAATTGCAACCGAATCTACAAAGTCATCTCAGTTCTCCAGTAAAGATTTTTCCCAATCTATCACTGAATTCATTAAATATTCTTTCTTTTTCAACACAAATAACAAATTTCAAATAAAGTACAATGAAATAGTCCAAACTTAAAACCTAAAAAAAAATTGATAATTAGAAGGAATGGATTAAAATTCCTCAATTGAGTTATCCAACATTTACAATGAAAATAAATGAAAAAAATGTGATCAGTGTCACAAATTAGTTTACTAAATCTTCAATGATCAACGAGTGTATGAACATCGAATCACGTTGCATTATATTATCTAATATGCATAAATACATGTAGAGCAACGTTAAATCTACCTAGCGCATACTCGCATTATGGTCTCTTCAGACCGATCGACAAAAGGGGATTTTCGTGCACCATGTTGTTCATGGTTCGACATCATGCTTGCAATTTCCGAAACGGTATTACGCGTGCTTCGCATATTCGTGAACATTCTATGAGATTATATGGTTGCAGAGACAGGAAGTGGTGGCCAAAGTGGCAGCACAGAGAAGCGAGGAGTTTAAGTGTAGTTTCAGAGGGAAGTAGAACGTGTTTCTTACTTGGCTAACGATGCTCAGTTAAACCACAATAGACATTTAAAATCACGTAGCTATTTCACAGCTTTTTATTTCTCTCAATCCAATCTATTTTTTTATTTCATCACAATTAGATTTAATATTCATGTAGATTTTCATAATGGCTGAATAAACTTTCAAAATATTTCTATGTCCTCCATCAATAGATTGATCAAAATTGTTCCCATAGTAACTCCATTTGCTCGTGCTTTGCTCATGAACATTTATTTCATCACGTTAATCAGTGTGTAACCAACTATAACAAGTATGTGAGAGTCGATACGGATGTAGACCGTATTCACGTTCATAAACTCGATATAAAGTGAGCAGTGAGCTATTAGCGAAGCTGCAATTAATTTAAAAAAAAATGTGACAATGATACAAAGTGCAGAATATTTTATCCCTTTTCAAGCCAATTTATATCAACCACGAATTGGCAAATTGAATTCAGCAGCAACTTATAATGATTATTAAATTCCATACAGATATTGAAATTCATTGTTACATCATAAACTGGGTTTTCAAATATTCTGGTATTAAACAAAACAAATTTATCTGACAACTTGAGATAAGCTTAACATCGAATACGAATTGTTTTTTAACAAATTGGTGTCAATAAAAGATTAATAAAATTCGTTGATATAATGAAATAGTTTTTCGTAGCGTTGTATAAAGCGATGCAGTCAATTATTGGCAGCAGCTTGATAACAAGATGAAGGCCAAACTATAGCAAGACATCATCATGTCTGATTGCTATGATGTCTCTGTCTCTTTTACCTTCACCCTAACACTGCCTTCGTCTCCTTTACGTACACTCCATTATCACTGAACTAACTGTATTAGTATATACGCGACCCAGCAGCTTGATGTAGTCGCTCATATCGTTACATTTGACAATGCATCAGAATCAATTCACGACATTTGAAATACATTAAATAGGAAATATTTAGCCCAAAGAATTTTGACTTAATTATGAAACTACTCTTAGTGTAATAATTCATTAACAATTTTCTCTAACTCTCAAGAACTTTCAAGAACTCTCATCAAGTTATTCAATATATATTCAATTTGAATTGTAATTGATGTTGTTTTATTCTAATTTGAATATATATGAGCATATTATTTCATAATTTACTATGATTTTCTGTTTCAGCCAATTGTGATTAAGCCAGAAATCTGCCGTTGATGACATTTTTTTCTTGAGTCTTCCAAAGTAGGTTACTGCATTGTACCTTTTTCTTCTTTTGTAATTTAGAAAATCAAACTTGCGCCAATATTTCCTGACTACATTTTATAAATGTAGATATCACAATTGGTAATAACTCAGGATTTTCTTCACACCAGTTTACAGTTCTTATTCGTCTCACCAGCCAAATCAAATGAGAGTCGTTTTCACGGTTATCAATCAACTCAATTTATCAAATGTCCTCTTCATATTCTTCCCCCTTACATTACACAGATCATTTCATACTAAATGTATCTCGTGGAATTGCAATGAATAAAAATTGTATGCGCCATATGATTTTCGCTTCATTAAACTTGGGGAACATTAGGACTCCCTTCAATCCAATTACATGAACTAATTTGTTGTTCTATCGGTTCTAACGTTTATTGCAGAAGAAGTTTAGGAAACTGAGTTTTTTCTATCGTCTTTATCTGCTCAACAATTTCACATATCATCCTCCAGCTGTTAATTATCCAAATGTGTTTGAACAGGTCAATGTCATTACTGTATCTGAAGTCTGATTAGAACTTGAAATGAATGATTTCAAGTTACATTTCACATTGAAATTAACATTCCTTCCTGCCAATTGTTCATTATTGGATCTGTAAAAATAGAATTCCATCAAATAAAAACGAAACCTAATCTAAAATTACGTGAAAAAAACGTTAGAAATTAATTCTATCCCTTGACATCATCATATGAATGATAATTATAAACTCACTTTCACTTGACCTAGAACTACCTAAATCGATTCCAGTGCAATTTCAAAGTCAACTGTTGGCATTCAGTTCAAATGGTTTAAATGCAGTGATAGGAAAAGATAAAACACAAGACATTGGGGATTCATGCTTGGCAAATTCGTCAGTTGGTGCGTGACAAGACATGATGATTGCAAAAAAAGAAAGATGAAACCTCCCATGGGAGCCACACTTTCGGCATGCTTGTGAGAAGGGCAACAACAGGGTCGAACTAGTGGAAATGGTTGTGTAGTAGAACAGGCTTGACAACGTCAGACATTACACATATATACGTGGATGAAGCTGCGCTTCACTCCATTCATCTTCGTCTGTCACATTTTATCTTAGATATCAGCAAGACCTTCTTTGACTAATGGATCAATTCAAAATGTTTTCAATATATCTTCATATTTATTTTGCTCTTGGAAATTGCATACAAACGATCGTTTAAAATTGTTTTGTATTTATAGTGTTGTTTTTTATTCAGTATATAAAAAACAATATAAAAAATGTCATTAAGGCGACGCTAATAAATCTACCCATATCTTCTGTTGTTGTAGACAGTTGGTATTGTAACACTATTGTTTCATCACCCCAAAGCTCTTTAGAACAGGAAATATATTCAAGCTTTGATACCTTAGCAAGATTACAACATACATAATTACGTATATTCTTCAGGAATCTTGAACAATACGTATCAACAATACTCATTATTGTTGAGTTGCAACACTGGTCTTTCACCATTGTCTAAGTAATTTTTTTTTATTCCTATAGCTTTTGTGAATCGTTTTCTCCCTCGACTGTATTAACACAGTTCTTTACAATATATCGTTCTTTGTCACACGATGATATTGTTCACACGCAAATAGGTAACTAAATGAAAATATAAAGCGTGCAGTAATGATGCACGAGAGAAAAAAAAATATGAAAATAAAATCTATGGGTCGGGAAATGATATAACGAAAAGCAAGGGAGTTTATCAAGACAAAGGTGAGATGAGGGGGTGGAGTTAGTAAGGTAAATAGTGGCACAAAACGCAAGAAAGGTGGTTGTGTTAGTAAAGTTGTATTATACCGGTGGCTGTTTGCATAAGCAAGATGTTTGTTGCACATTGTGCAAAACCTTCGTCTGGGTTACTTTGGAGAAAATTTTCATCTGAATGCACACAGACACACACCCACATATATTTTATACCCTACGGCCTCTATCCTCACATCCTTGCCCTGTACTGTCATTTTCTCTTCTTGTCTTATTTCTCTGAATATCATTGTCGCCAGTATATATAAATGTGTCACTGTGTTTCGTGCTTGTTTATAGGTTGTACCTTTGTTACGTTGCTTTGTAATATTTTCTCATGTGCACCAACTATGCCATCTTGCCAACCAGAATGTAAGCTTCATTGACTGTACTGCTAATAGCCCAGAGAAAGTAATGTCCTCTATTTTCATCTTGTCTCATTTCTGTTTAATAAAAATGGAGATTGCATTAATGATCAAGAAAAAAATGAAGAAATAATGATGAGGAATTGTGTCCAATTGGACTGTAGAGGATAAATTCAGCATTGAGCATAGTGAAACTTCACAAATATGACCTGGAGATAATATAGAATCCACCTTGGGCAGTGTACAATGCATTCCGAAAGCTTCATGCATTTATGTTCATTAATTATGACAGTCATTGATTGAGTGAACGCAATTTGCACCTTGGACGTTGCTACAAATACTGAATGCAAATATGGAGGTATTGGTTGGGATCTCATCCAATTGATGTTACTCAGTCATACTCAAAGTTAATGATACGATTGTGGTAGCAGATCTAATAGTGTAAAATCCAGAATTTGTTCTATCTCTATAACTATGAAATATTTTTAGCTAAAACCATTTGACTTTCTAATTCAATTTTCCTTATTCGTCTATCCAAGTGAGATTGTCTATAATTCGTGACATAGAATTTTATTATTCTATAATTAGTTTTTCTAGAAAGTCATTCGGAAAATAATTCATTCTAATTATTACTGGAATTAAATTCAGCCCTTACGTTAACTATTGAGTCTCTGTTTATAAATAAACGTTGAGAAATGGAAAAGAGCAAGAAATCAAATGACCGTAACCAGAACGAGGATGATAAATCGAAATGATATATACGAGACTTGTTGGTTTGCATGAAGTGAGAACTGGTTCACGCATATTTTTACCATTGTACGAGCAGATTGTATCGATTTGTTATGTAGAAAACATATACAATGGTAAGTGGCGGCGAGCAGGTTGACGAATTAGTTCCTCACAGGGACCATTTATGTGCTCGCTCTACCGTGCGATGAAATCCATGCTAGTTATATGTTCAACTCACACTATTGCCACCTGCTACCAATTTACTATCCAATTTTCTCGTGTTTTATTGCGTAAATGTCCACAAATCAATTTTGGTGTAGAAGAAAGAATTGCTGAATTGACCCAATCGTCTTTTGTAATGACTATTCTGTAATTTTTATAGTATGTCAATCATTCTATTCAACTTTAGCGATTGAGAATTTCTTCATATTTTGGATTTTATATTTTTGTTAATTTTATTACATGAAAAAATTGTTTATACTCACATTTAACACCTTGCTTTCAGCTCAATTGAAAGGATCCAAATTCCAGGAATGAATCTGTAAAATAAAAAATGATTACGATTTATATTTGTAACAAAATGAATTCCTAAAGTAACCCAGAGCACGAGAATGAGAGAAAATCTTCATCGATATCAAAGAAAATATGAAAATATTTACATATGAAAGCCTTGAATGAAAATCCACCAAACATTGCCAGTATTGTTTGGTACTTCCAATAATGAATAATTATCATGAACTGTTATCATAACTGTTCTAAAATAACAATAAACTTATTGAGTGTTTTCTATCACCTGATAAGCATGGAAATATATATCGGTATATTGCATTGACTATTGTATATTAGATGAAAGCTATTCAATTGACCACCCTGACATCGCGCCCGCAGGAAGTTGCCGTATTTCCGACTGGCCGATTGCTTTATTCGCAAATTGCTTTCTCGACACGTGGCATTAGGTTATATGCTATGGTATTTCATCTATCGCTGTTGAGAGAGCGATATAGAATAGTTATTGTGCTACTTGTCGAAGCCATATTCTCGTATGCCCATTACATCGTCGAGGTCATTGGTCGACGAATCAAGGACTTGAAGCCGATCAAATGTCCGGTTGCGAATTCGCTTGACCAAGTATAAATTTTCATGCCTTTGATTTTTAATGAATTTACGTTTTGCAATGTTGAATGTTTGGATGTATACGTTCATGATGTAATGGGTTGTTGAACTTTGCATTGTATTGTATCTTGAATTCCCAACATTGAACAATGAACATTCTCAGTCGAGAATTTTGTGATGACATTTGAGAGCTGAGAGCTTCGTTTATTTCACATGAAAGCTAACAATATCGAGGCTATCCAAATTGAATTCAAACATTTTTTTGAACGTAACAACAAAGGAATGAGAATTCATTTAATTATTTATTTCTATTGCATTAACAAATAATCCAATTAATTTTCACATTAGGGTGCAAAAGTTTGGTGAATCTTAACAATTACAAAATAGTACTTTTTGTACTAACAGACATGAAATCAATAATTGAAAATGTTCACCATTACTTCGTTGATTAGATCACCAGGAAGAAACATTTCTGTCATAGAATGAAAATTTCATATTGAATAAATACAATAAGATCTAAAATTGGGTAGTTACATTCATCTCCCTCGCGAATAGAAGATATAATTAAGTTATTTACAAAGTTCATTAATATTTCTGCTTGAACATCCATGAATTATCCAATAATTGTTTCAATTGAAGTGTTATAAATAGAATGCTCGTTAAATATATCTCATAATATGAATGCACGACTATAATTAAGATTCCATTGTTTCTAATTATTCAATTCATCATTCACTATTGATTCTGATCAAAAAAACTCTCGCAGTGAATTTCACTACAGTTTGTGTTTCACTTTGTACAAAAATAAAAATATAAAGCATGACAGAGGGTGAAAGGTCGTTATATATTTTATGACTGATGATCATGATGATGATGAGAGTGGTGAATTGATCGTTTTGAATCAAAGAATGGCTGAACACTTTGTCGCATCCTCTTTCTTTTTTTTTTTTTGTCAATATATGTCAGAGCACACCTTGTCATACCTGATTCATTCATCTTCTTTTACTGCCATGTCTATAGTTAAAAATTCAATTCTACAAACAGAACAAGAGGAGCTTCAACAGACATATATAGGCCAATAAGACTCTTCAACGAGCGGGTTTAGTTGAGTTTTGGTGTCTAAACGACAGAGACAGGCAAGAGAAATATCTGCCACTTCAATTCTTATTCTCCATTTTTTTTCTTTTCATCCCTTGTTCGCGCTCAAGACAGCAATAACTCTTTTACTTTTGCTCACACCAGCAGGTATTACATCATCATGTGGAATAAATTTTATCAGGATGACGTTGCTACATAAAATCCTGTAAAGTTTTATGGATCAATTAAATTGCATTGCGGAAATAATAACGCGAATAAAAAGAGGTGAATAATAAATAGATTTCATATCCAACCAAAAACAATTGATTCATTTTCTTTTTTCTTTATAATTTTATAAAAATAGAAAACATACCATTGGGGAGTACAAAATCATCTGATAGTGAGCGATGTTGGTCGTCCAGAAACGTTTCGATCTGTTGTATGGATGTGATTTCATGTGAGCTCTGCCTGTAAAGTAAATTGAGAAAATGAAGTTATATGAAAAAGATGCAGCAAAAAAATAAATAGAAACATACAATGTGTATGAAGTGAAGAAAATTTGACACTACGTCATCAGTTTTACTTTTTCTCAATATATGACGGGAAACTTTTTGAAAAATGATTCTGTTTGGCATTGAAGCCTGGAAATGGAGATACGAATGATGCAACAGGCTTTTAAACAACATCGTTGTAGAAAAAATAGAGAAACATTGAAGAAAAATTTCACTTTTCTCGTTTCTTTCATTTTTTTAATGGAATTTCTGTGCAACACAATTTTATATTTCACTGAAAAATTACCAATGAATCCCCTGTCAATTATCGCACAATTTTGTAACAATATAAAACTTGCTTGATTGCGTTGTGAGGAGTGGATCAAAGCCGAATTCTCTTGAATGGACACTTATATTTATAATTTATGACAGATGTCATTTCTCTGTTATCGTAGCGACTATGATATTGACTGTAGCGATAAATGGAATCCACAACACTGACAATCAATTATAATTATCGAGAAAGAATGACAACAACGATGATTATTCTTTTGTTTAAAAGAGTTAAAGAGCAATCGAATCCTTTTCTTCTTGACAGATGATCCACAAGTGAAAAGTAAAGTTGTAGATGAAGCAGCGATGATTTGAACGATCGAAAACAATCCATGAGAATACGACACGCCTAAAACCAGCGATGATTAATAAGCACTACGAAATGAACACATTGAGAATCGATGATTAAGCATTTATATCGTATGCAATCGGTGGAAAGATTAATTCACAGGTGAAGTTGAAGTCAGAAA
>JAPYZF010000323.1:0-88434 GCA_030523045.1 Meteorus cinctellus
GACACAGATGCAGAGATGGTAAATCCCATTCGAGCAACTTTTCTCGTACCCTAGAATCCATACATATAATAATAGCAATTGTAATATAGCTGTGTAATTATTCAATAAATTATAAATCAGCAAAACTTTTCAACAATATAAACAAACACGCCAGGACTGTGAAATTGGAGGGAAATCAGAGAATTGGTACCACCACCAAGCGGTTGCTATGGTAACTTGGGTATTCTCAGGCAAAAAATACCAGTTCTTTTATATTTAGGAACGTATATTGAATATAAAAAAACTTAAATAAAAATATTTTGTATTCTAGGTGGAGAAATAAATTTTTTTCAATGTATACGCAAAACATTTCGTTCATTTCCAAATTGTCCAAATAAATTTCTTCCATTTATTTTTCACTAATTGTTTATCCTACATAAAAACATCATGCCGCACTATTTCATTGACTTCGGGGTCATAGTTGACGCATTGGTCGATTAAATCTTTGGCTTTCACCAACTCGCAAGCGCGTATATACCATTTAAATCCCCCATAAAAAAATGAACACATTGATGTAAAAACGAAAGAAAAAGAAGTGAAAAAAAATAAATTGCACACGAGTTTAAGTAGACACAGAATGGCCAATGTTACGCCAACCGTTTCAATACCAACTAAATCTAACATATCCCATACACTCTAGTAAAATCTACACAGACAGATAAGAAATGTTTAAAACCCATTGTCTACCACGTATTATAAATGTTGAATTAAATGATCCCAGGCTAAATGATCAAAATACTTTCCTATTATAGAACAGCCTGATCTTTCCACGTGGAATTTTCATTCCTTGCGATATACAATAATAGATGTATGTAAGACTTTACATGCACACATTTAAATATACACATGTGTATATGCATATGCATTATATATACATTGAAAATACACGGGCGGGTCACGAGTCATGATAAATTAGCAGTCGAGAGACAAATGCCTGATGGAGAAAGAGCAGAGTAGTATATTTGCAGCGTACGTATATATCCCATTTTTATTTTGCACAAATTATTTACGAGTGTCGCCGCAAGGCAAGTCACGATCATTGGTATGTCAAAGGAAAAAAAAAAAACAAAGAAAAAAGAACCGAAACAAAAATGATAATGGTAAAACAGAAGTGAAAAAAAATAATTCAGCAGAATATAAATGTATAAAAAATATAAAAATTATTTATAATTAATCTATTGTTTCATGTCTAAACACTTTACTTTGAATAAGTTTACATTGATGTATTTTTTTTTGTTAGTTATTGTTAGTTATTTTTTTTTTTTTTATATCGTACACACTTTACGCGTGCGAGTTTCATTGCAGCAGCAGTGAGCATTATTATATTAGAGGGAAAGGCGGCCAAGATTTAATCACAGCAGCGCCACATTAGATATATATCTACTACGCGCGCGATCGATTTGCATACATTGCCCATACGTTATTTAATTCTCAGAGGCGCGTGCTTAATTAACGTACATATATACAAGAATTATGTGGATATATATTGATAAAAGAGAGGAATAGTCATTAATGCGTCCCGCAAAAGATCAAAGTCGCCTACGCTACGATGTTACAAACACACACAGATATAATTTATAAATCGTTTCTCGTTGAGTGACGTCGAAGAGGAACACAAACGAATGAACAAGAAACAAGAAATAGTTTAGGAATTGAAGAAAGGAAAAAAAAGAAAAAAAAAGGACAATGAGAGGAATAAACAAATTTACAAATAAAAATCGATTACAAATCGACAGATGGGGGAGGATCTTTCTGAGTTCACTGTACACAAGAGGTAAAAAAATTCGGCCGTGACCCGGACGAGGATCGCGAACCCTTTGACCCTGAGACTATATACATCGAGGTAGGGAATAATTGGGATAAAGAGCTGATGCATCGAGAAGATCCTGGGAGAGTCTGATCGCGAATGAACTGCGAGAAATAGACGGGCAAAAGAGTGAACGATTTAAAAAATGATAAAATTAAATGTAACATAAAAATGATTGTGAAAATTGGATTTATAAATTGAAAGATGGTCAATGGTGAATTATTAAATGGGATTATATTGGCTAATTAACTCGTTTACAGTTTGTGATGGTACTTCATTTTGGTTGTGTATGCGAGAACTGACGAAATCATTGGATAAATCATGCCAAGCGTATTTCAAGATTTATCGTCACACACATATGTATATATACGTATGTATACACCCCGTAATTTACACGGAATATATAATGTGTTTAAAACTTGCGCGGAACGTCTATTTCTCTTACTTGTGACTTGTACTGTGTGCTAAACGTGTACGCGCGTGAACGATGTATGCATATTATGCGATTTACCTTTATCAGAACACCACACTCTCGCGTGCCTAAGTAATTAACCCGACAGTCAGAGGGGGAGTTAACACGCTGCCACACGGTCAGAGGTCCATTAATCGTTTGAAGGGAAGTGAAGAGAAAGAGAAAAGAATTGAAACGAGAGAGGTTATATAGGGAAAATGAAAGAGGAAGAATAAAAATATTGTGAAAAGAATGAGTATAACGTGGGTGGCGTTTGCCCCAGGCTGTTTTCAGTGAGACAGGAGTAGAAGGATAAGAAAGAATGAAAGAAAAAAAAAAATAATCGAGTGGGTATATATGTAATTCTACAATGGATATGTCGACCTTGGTTTGTAAGAGTATATCGCTCTTCACTTCGGGAATAAGAAATAAAAACGATTAATGATGACTAAAGATACCCACACAGTCATGTTGAGAGTGTAAATTGAAGTATCGAATTGCTGATTCGTGTTTTGATTTGTTTGGTGGTTTCTTTTTTTTATTTGGGAGGGCATTGAAGAATGCGGAATTGGGTTTCAATCACAATTGTGTATTCGTGTTTGATGGTGATATGGAAATGAGGAGAAAGAGAATAAATATTGTGGATGATGTATGGGTTGGGTTATTGTGATATTTGTATTGGTGCGTGATTCGTAAATTGTTCGAGGATTAGTTGAGATGTTTGGACACCACATGAGGTTTCATCATGATTTAGATGGTGATAAAATTTCTTGTTTTTTATTCGTTTTGATATTTTGAGCAACTTCACTGTCTTATGATTCAATTGCTTTTGATGTATGTTGAGATTATGGAGGTTTATGACTTTGTAATTGGGTTGAGGTCGTTGAATGTTGTTGGAAATTGGATAAGTTTTTTGTCAACTATTTTCAGTTGAAAGTGGCGGTCTTTATAATTCCAACGTAAATTGGTCTATGCTGATTTGGGGTTGTTTTATTGAGGATTTTTCACTTTTATTAGAAAACACAAAAATTGTGATTTTTATTCTGCAGAAAAATTAAATCCATAAATGAAATGTGAACTTGAAGCTTTTGAATGAACAAAAGAAATTTCACATTGAGCAAAGATATTTTCAGATTTTTGTTATGTTTCGCAAAGTTTCCGATTGTATGGACTTACCTGATTAAAGAATCTTGCGATGATGAGATTATACATTTACAAAGCATTTCGGCATCTCTTCATAAGTAAATATAGTGATGGTACATATGCACTTTCATAACACAAAATTTACGAATGAAAAAAAATGGTCAACAACTACACCAAGTAAAAAATTATCACTGACTGAATTGCAATTGTTTCGAGGTTATGATACATTTAATAAAATCACATATCGTTTTTTTTAAGTAGAAAGAATTTCATATCATTGAGAATTGATATTAAAACAAATATGTTTTTTGCATGTGAATTATAAAGATAAAGCTCACTGGAACTTTCTTGGAGAGACTCGATACGCCATCTTGTATGATACAGCCGAAACAATGGAGTAAAATGAGCGGGAAAATAATGTTGCGTATATGCGCAGATGACATAATAGTTATTACGCATGTATTGAATTAGCGGGATATTTGAAAAACAAATCGTCATTGTTCAGGTGTGTGAGAGATATACAGACGAATGGAAACAGGTGTGAAATGATTAGTCCTGATTAATCGTACACAAATGGATTGTATTCACAGGGCTCGTGTATAAATATTGTTTTCATGAATTTTTACATTAATTAATAATTCAATACGTATACTTAATAATTCATTGATGGCAAGTAATATGAAAATAAATTGATAACTTGAAACATGAAAATTCCTGCTTATTTAAAATGACAACTTTATTCTATTGTTCAAATTTTTTTTTACAATACATCGACGTCAAGGTCTGCTCATCCCTCCAAACGGACAATAAAGGTCAAAATGAACGAAAAAAAAAATTATTTGTGCGAGAAAATTTCCTTCAATTTTATATGAAACTAATTGCAAATTATGTTTAGATCTAATTTCGAGAATGTGTTAAAATGTCATATCAAATTTGATTTTTTTTTCGATTGGTCGTTCTAAGTCACGACATTTTTTTTTTGTTTTTGAAAAGTAATTATTCTTCATAGTACGCATCATGAAATGTCATTTATTAATATTAATTTGTATTCAGAAAAATATAAGTGAAATTTTTAAGAATATATATTTGAAACGACATTGAAAGAAATGTAGCCAAAATAAGTGATTAAAAAGAGATTTCATCAACACAATCGATGATTAAAAATCCATCGCATTTCCAATCCTGATATCCAAGTATGTACAGAGTCATTAGAGACTATGATGGATAAAAATTCATTCGGGGTGAGAGTTCATTCATGGTCGCATTCGCAAAAGTCTAACAAAGTAAAAAGAAATGTCGTTGGATCGATTTGTTGAGGATAAATTAATGTTATTTTAAACAGAATAGATAAGAAAAAAAAGACAATCACGTTAACGTGTGCGCGCCGCATTAATCGAAGATATTATTCTGCGCCATGTATTCGATCAGGGGGTTTATTTTTGATACGCTGACGGAAAACACCCACCTGGCGCTTGTCTTATTCTTACTCTATGCTATCATTATCATTTAATATAATTATCGTGTAATTAGTGCCAGACAGGAGTTTTTGGTTAACGTTTTTTGAGACCCACCCCCACATCGATAATAGTAATTCTATTTTTTTATTTTATCTCATTTTCACCACTGAATTGCTGAAGATTGTTGAGTGATTCTTTCACGAGTGATGACACAAATTCTACGATTTGTTCATGGCAAATATTTATTTATTCAGGCTCATCGCCATCTCCATCTGTAACAACGATACATCACATTACATTAAACTGCAACACTAAAAAACATTTCAACTGTGAAAAGAACAAGGAAAATAACCCCTTACCGTCCCGTTCGACTTCCTCATCCACCAACAAATCATCCTCCTCATTAACACCATCATCTTCATCATTTACAGCTTCCTCCTCTTCTTCGTCTTCATCAACATCATCTTCTACAACCACTATACTGTCATCACCCTCTTCACCCTCATTAACTTCTTCACCATCTTCAGCACCCACTTCTTCCTCATCTTCTTCATCTTCATCACTATCTATTTCTTCTCCATCACCTTCGATACCATTTTCCACATCCATATCAGCTGCCAAATAGTACTGAGAAGCAAACAAGAAAGAATGAAATGATAAACAAACGTTCAATAATTCTTCATAAAGGAAGAATAATTTCAATTTGTACCTGCAATGGATTCGGCCACATATCATCTTTAATTAACTCAGCAATTTCATCAGAACTTGGATCACCATGATCCGTGAACCAATCAAAAAACGATCGATGACCCAGTGGCCTTTTACGTCCTTTTAACTGATTCTTCCCTTTTGATCGTTTTGTAAGATCAGCACCATCTTTCCAACGTATGGTGGTACTTTGCGATGCTGGATCCCCTGCAAATGAGCAGGAATTTCATTACCATATAAACTTCAATAAATAATAATACTCCAAATTGCCGTAGAAACTCAAAAAATAACAATCAATTATAGTTATAGAACAAACAACACACCAGAAGAACCTAAGTGAAACTCTTTGGTGAGGACATCATTCTCAAAATATGGATTCTCATCAAAATGAAAATTAATCCTATATCCAGATTTGATATCTTCAAACTCTTCAACTTCCAATTTATTCAAATAACGCAGCGTGTCCTCTTCTTCCTCTTCCAATATTTCTGCTATTTTTTTATTATTAACAAACTGTAAAACAATTCATTAAGGAACATACAATGCTGAATTATAAAAAATAAAAATATATCTTTAACAAATCGCGCCACAGTTGGGAGCCACGAGTGACAATAATTCGCACGCATGTATGTACAAAAAAAAAACAAGATGGTGGTTTGATGCCGGTAGACGCCGGTATCGTCGTCAAGTGTCAAATTTATATTACAATAATAATATCGTATATACAATGTCACATAATAAAAGGATACGGCAGTAACCCAAAAGTTGGGTATCCTCTTGATGATATCATTGCGCTTTTGGAAATATGGTTTTCGCAGCTTGTTGTATTTTTTCTCCACCTCGAGTATCTCATCGCTTGCTTTCTCATTGAGACCATCGATTTGATTCTGACAACCGTCGATCTCTTCAAGTGTCTTCTGAATCTCAAGGTCATAATCTCGCGTCTCATTACCATCACCCGAAATTGGATCCTCCAATTTTTTAATCTTTTTACAAGGCGAAGACATGTTGGAATTTTATCCGCGTGTACTTCACCACCACACTGTCTTACTCTCGCCAGTCTCTCACCACTAATGTTTATTTCAGAATGCTGACCAATATTGCCGCACACGATCACCGCACGACTTCGTGGCGCGCAACCCGCACTTTCAAACCGTGATAATGATTAATATTAGAAAGAAATGCGACAGTACAATGACGATTCTTAACGCATTGTTAGTTGTGATGTTGGACGTACCGCGGCGCTATAAATCATTTGGCGACAAAAAGTTGGATTTTGAACGGAAGAATATTATGAACGAAGATAATTGGTAATTTCCGATGTATTGTTTGGTAATGGCCAATCAGCGAGGATATGTTGGTAGAACTGAGTTGAATTGCGCAGTAAAGCGTTCTCATGTGAGATAATTTGCAGAATAATTGAGCAAGGATTCATCGCGGTAGATTTGCGTAGGTCATTTGATGTTTCCTGTCGGCAAGCTTCATGTTCATATATGAAAATGCATCTCAAAACCGTTATAGCATGATCAACCATCCATTTTTGAACAGTTCGAAACAAATAAGTTTGGAAATGCGGATACAACCGCCATCACATAATCACACTGTCGAATAAATATGTCGTTGAGAATATATTTATACTGGCATAACGTATGGGCTCATATTAAAGTTGCACAAATGCGATAGAGCATAAGAAATCACTCAAAAGTTAATAAAACGAAACGAGTTTTTATCAACAATGGTCTCTAATTTACCGACTGTGGTAGCAAAACTTAAAAATTTCCACCCTTTCAAGTTTCGCTAGGTGTAAATCGCGCGACTTTTTCCCCCGTGGCAGACGTTCATCAAGCCCGTGTGTATAATTTCATGTTCACAGTTTTGTTGTTCCGTTTAATAAATGTTTGTCAAGGCGACATTACGCGTACTGTAATTCCGCTAATTTTTATGTCTGTAAACGCCATTTGAGGTTTTTTTCAACATCCATCAGATGGCAATTGGATGCAAACTCGTTTTGTGTTATTGACCTCGTGATTTCCAAGTGATCCATCTACTGCATTTGTATAACTTGGTCGTGATCCAACATATGAATTTGACAACAGACTTTTAAATATGGCGCGCCGGTGAATAAGTTGACCAAGCAATCAGTAGTTATAAACAAATTAATATGTATACATGAGGTTTTATGTCTTCTGGAGCGTAAAGGGCTCCAAATTGAATAATTCCATAGAATTCTTCCATGGACGCCTCTTCTGAATGAATCTGATTATACTATATAACCTCTATTAGAAATGTCGGACGCATTCGATGAGATTCAAGCTATTAAAATAAAAAGAAATAGTTTACGAGAAAAACTACAGAAACGAAAGCGTGAGAGGAATGAATTATTTACTCTCACTTTGCCCCCGGGTGCATCGACCGGGCTCGTCACCGATCAAATTGTTTCTGGAGGTTTGTTTGATTAACATTTCTTATTAATTGTTTTCATTACAATTCTTGGGCTAAAAATTATTTGGAATTAATTCAGATGGAATGAAAAAATGTGATGAATTCGAACGCAATATCTTATCAACATTGCACCAAAGTCTTCCAAATACACCAATCACATCAGCAGACTTGAGTGATCAATTGAGAAAGAATTCGAGTGCTGATGTATCGCATGGAGATGTGAAGAAAATACTTGAGAAACTAGCTGGCCAAGATGTTTTGAAGTGAGCAAACGAAAGAGTATTTTTTCACTGTTGAAGCTGATAGTATTGTTGATATATTTGAATTGTTTATGTTTGTCTTTTTCAGGATGAAAGAAGTAACAGAAGATGGCGTTCTTGGGTACATTGTTCTATCAATAGTTGAGCCACAATTATCAAAGAGTGATGACACAACATCGAATAACGATACAATATCCGATGGAACTTTGCAAGAGAAAACTGACGATGATGAAGCGGAGGAGGACGATGACGATGCGACACCACCAGAGAAACAACAGAGAATTGATAAAAAATATGCGGAAGACATAATGTCTTTAATATCGATGCCAACTATCCGTGAGAAAGAGAGTAAAAAAGTTGGAGAACAAATTCTTGATTTACTATCCAAGCAAACGTCTAAAGAAAAATCATTGGCCGAACGTTTTCGTTCACAAGGCGGCGCACAAGTTATGGAATTCTGTCCACATGGTACTCGTGTTGATTGTTCAAAAATAAATGGAGGTAATATTGCCAAATGCAAAAAATTGCATTTCAAAAAAATCATTCAAAATCATACTGATGAGTCTTTGGGTGATTGTAGCTTCTTGAATACCTGTTTTCACATGGACACTTGCAAGTAAGTGCATTTGAACTGAAAAATCCTGCAGTTCTATTCGAAAAATTGGAGCAGATATATATCAAAAATTAATTTACAGATATGTTCACTATGAAGTTGATGGCACAACCGCTTCGTTGAAAGAACAAACGGAGACAGAAATCACAAATAGTAATTCAACAGCAAAAACATCCACTGTGGATAATCCTGGAACTGTTACAGCACCAGGTTCCGGCACTGAGTTAACCCTTTATCCACCACAATGGATCCAATGTGATTTACGTTATCTCGACATGACAGTGCTGGGTAAATTCGCTGTAATAATGGCTGACCCACCATGGGATATTCATATGGAATTGCCTTATGGAACAATGTCTGATGATGAAATGCGACAATTAGGTATTCCCGCATTGCAAGATGAAGGATTATTATTCCTCTGGGTGACTGGTCGAGCTATGGAGCTTGGTCGTGAATGTCTTCAATTATGGGGCTATGATAGAGTTGATGAAATAATTTGGGTAAAAACAAACCAACTCCAGAGAATTATCAGAACTGGTAGAACAGGTCATTGGTTGAATCATGGCAAAGAACATTGCCTTGTTGGAATGAAAGGTAATCCACGAGTTAACCGCGGCCTGGATAGTGATGTTATAGTGGCAGAAGTGCGCGCAACGAGTCACAAACCTGATGAAATTTATGGAATCATTGAAAGAATGAGTCCAAGTACAAGGAAAATTGAATTGTTTGGGCGGCCACACAATGTTCAGCCTAATTGGATTACCCTTGGTAATCAAGTGGATGGTGTACATTTGATTGATCCACAACTAATCAAAGCGTTTCGTAAGCGATACCCCGATGGGAACTCCATGAAACCGAATAAGAATTAATGATGTACAATAATTGTGTAAAATTATTTTTATTTGTTCCTCATTTTTTATTCAAACAAATGAAAATTGCGTCTTTTGAAAAAAAAAAGTTATGAATGTAAAGAAAAAAAACTGAATTTAGTATATGTTATTCCCATTTTGTCTTCAACTTTTCCATCTCTTTACAAATTTTTCATACCCACGACATGATATATGAAATAATAAGATTAATCCACGCAAAATAATAAGTATGTATACAGTTTTTATACATCAACATTCAAGTTGCCAATGAAAAATAATGGCGAATTTCAGATAGGACGTTCGCGAGTTGTTCTTTTGATCGAAAATTGTTTTTCGCGTAATACTTTTGAATTTGGTAATTCTTCATCCTTCAATTCATTACCATTATCGCCTGAATTTTCATCATTCACGACTTTTTTTGCCTTCTCAAAGGCATCAAGCCAATGTCGCTTATCGTGCTCGTCCCTGACAAGCAACACATGATCAGCTATTTTAAATCCGCAACCATTGATACTACAATCTGTATCAATGATCAGTTGTTCTCTTGGTACGACAGGATAAGCGAGATTATAATTTTTGGACCGTGATTTTATCACCCGGCGTGTAATCGCGAGACACGTGTCAAATAAAAAACAATGAAGCTTCAATCCACGTGGATCTTTCAACTGTCCTTCGGTTATTAATTCATTGGCAACTTTAATACAATCTTTTGGATCATATTCAGTTTTTATAATAATTTTTGATTGCGCTAGTTCACATTCAGCATCACCCATAGCGCGATCTATCTTTTTTAGTAATCTTGAAAACAGAATGCTCACTTCTTCGAGCATCGCATGATCTTCATGACTTGACGATGTCCTTCTCATAATTTCATTAATTAAAAGCGGATATTTAACGATACGTGACCGAGCGACATCTAAATAAGTCCACAAATCTGCCGCATGAGAAGATTCAGTTCTACTTTTGAGGAATTCTTGAAATTTCTTACTTCGCGTCCGTTTTACTTCTAGCAAATGCCTTGCCATGATTTGCGATCGACATCGTTCAACATAAGGTTCAGCTAGTGTTGGCAACCATTCAAGTAGCGTTGGACCAATTATATTCGTGAATCCATTTGAATCACGCAATTCAGTCAAATCATCGCGTAGTTTTGTGTGAACGTGGAGTAACATATCGAGATCGCCAAACAGTGTGCGTAATTCACTTTGACTGAAGATATCAGTGGATTGTAAAGGTTCGAAATAACATTCTTTCAAAACTTGCAGATCATTCAAAAGGACATTTTCACCACAGTAAAGTTCATAAATTGCTTCTTGTCTTTGTACATCAGTTCTGCTGAGATTATTTTTCATTGAATCAGAACAATATCTTGCTATATCAGTTGCCCAACTGTGAATTTGCAAATTACCAGCCCGTTCACATTTACTTCTCGTTCTGAAAACGCAACTCGTTAATTATTCATGTCACCAATGAAAAATTATCAATTCACGAACAAACATTCATTATCACCTATTACTAGGTCCAGAATCTATATCCTCTTCACCAATCATAGATATCGAATTATTTGTTTGGAAGCCAAATGATCTTTGAAGTGCATTACTGAGTCTATTACCACTTGTAGACCCTGATAAAAGATTACTAGCAAATTCTGTTATTCTTCTTCGTTTTTTCCGCTTCATGATTGTTGAATCAAGCGAAATGTCCATAGAACTCACACTTATAACATCGCTTTTCGTTCTCTTCCTCGACGATCTCTAAATATTTTTGCCCAATAAATTCATAAATTCTCCATCATTATTAAATAAGCAAAAATAGATGCATATTATTTCCATGACTATTACCTGCCAGAATTTTCTTTTTGGCTCCTGAAATGTCTCATCGAGATTTTCATCGAATTCTTCCGTCATTTTCAATGATTGCAAATATATATTAATAACGTTTTTCAGTTAACGAATTCATAAGAAGCCATCACACTACATCAAGTAGCAAACAGTTAAACATATTTCGGAGTATTCTCATTCATGTTCATTCAAATTCTTATCGTCTGTATGAAACTTGAATTTTATCGTCCAGTTTTTTGCGAACAAATTCTAATTAACATTCAACCAAATCGTATCAATACATATATAGATATATATATAATAATGCAAACAAAGCATCGGCTCTTCTCGAGCAGGTGTTATGAGTGGATATTTCGACAGCTTATTTTTAAATGGCGTTCCGTCATTCGGGTATGTACGTAGATGTGAACATTATATTTGTGTTTTTTTGCATTGAACATAACCTCACACATATTAACGGTTTCGCATAATTTCAGGTAGAACACACTGAAAAAAACATGAAATTCAAAAAGTTGCGATATTCAACCAATCAGGATCTCCATTTTGTCTTGTCGCGCCATGAATATCGCGACGCGAAATGGCGATTGAAATGCGCGCGCAATTTTTGAATGTGTGAATTTTTTAACGAAGTGAACATGTATTGATGTATTAGACTACAATAAGTCATACACACATGAAAATCGCGCGAAGTATTGCTAAACAGCGGCGAATGGAGAATTCTCGAATTTTATTGATATTCCACCAATACCGAACGCCATTTTGTCTTGTCGTTCCATGAATATCGAACTGTAATCTGTCGCTCTCGCTGAGTGCTCGATTCATAGATGAACAAAATTTCTAAATAGGAATATCGCTCTCTATCTATAGTTGTTGCATTGTTTAAGATATATATATATATATATATATATATATACAATATTTTCGTGCGATATTATGCACATCAAAACCCACTGTCAGGGTCATCAAAATTAACGTTAGGTGGTGGTTTTAATTCGATACAATGTGTGTGTGCCGCCGGGTACGAATTCAAAGTAATAATATTGTTAATGATAATATTTTATTCATATTCAATTGAAACGTAGATGAGTGTGAGCCAATGTTGTTCGCGATGCTAACATATTTTGTATATATTGGGTCCATAGTGAAAGAGAAGGAAATTCATTCTCAGAAATAAATATGAATCATCATTGTCCAAATGAGTATTTGATGATAGATAAATTATTCTAACAGATTAGAGGTCGATAAGACTGAAGGGAAAATTGAAGCCACCAGTTCTTGCAGGTTTTGATAAGAAGTTATTACGAAATGGCTTCCAAACAGAGTCCAGCTAAAGTTACATTGGGCATGATAAAAGGTAGGAAGCTAATTACTATGAATATCGTACACAATGCAACTGATAATTATCTTTTTAATTTGTTTTTCCACTGAATTATTTTTCAAAAGGTAAACCAATCACTACATCTGTACCTGTTATCAAATATCATGCTAGTGAAGATGAGCTAGAAGAACTTTATCCAAGTAGTGATGATGAAAAACAACCGACACCTGAATCTAGTGCAACGTCGCCAAAATCAAGTCCGTATAAGCGAGCCAAATTTAAATCTGATAGTAATGAAAGTAATGAAGAGAATTCTGAGAAGAGATCATCGAGTATTGATTTATCGGAGGGCACACCACCATCATCAGATCCATGGAAAATGCTTTCTGATTTTCGTGGAAAAATCACGAAGACATTTGAAGATAAATTATCAGAAATAAAGAGTGAGAAAAAAAATAAATTAAGAAGTCGAGAGAATTCTAGTGTTAGTGATCCTGAGGATTTGGGTGAAATCACACCAACTGAAGATCCTGTTTTAGAAAGAATTGAAAACGATCCAGTGATAACGGGAAATAAAAAAAGCCATACGAGATTTCGTTTTTCAAATATCAAAACTGGTCTGAAAGCGAAAAAAAATGCTAAACAAGATAGTGTAGAAAGTGGCGTCGAGGCAGCTGAATTCGTAGAGGTAGAAAATGATCTCCAGTTACATAATGATTCAAATAACCAAGACACATCAGAAGTTTCTAATTCATCTTATACAATTAGAAAATCGATCTTCAAGCAATTGTCCAAAAACACAACGATACCAACATTTCAACATCCAGATGATAATAAACCTACGAAAATATTTTCTGACTTAATAACTCACGTGATATATCGCGCAATTACAATGCTCTTGGCCTTGTTTCTTCTTTATTATTTAATTCCATTACCTGAATATATTAAAGGTGTATTGGCAGGCATTGTCATTGCTGTTGTAATACAAAAAATAATAACCCGAATAACTGAAGTTCTGGCAATGCCAATTGACAGTAATAAATCTATTGCGCCGCCCATACCTGTCGTTCAAATTCCAGCAGTTGAGGAACATGCTGTTGTCGAGAGATTTGAAGGCTGGTTGAACGAACTGCCTAACAATTATGATCCTGAAAATTATCATGTCGCAAGAACAAATGCTGTTTATTTCAAACTCGAAAGTGAAACATTAAGAATAATGGAAACTCGAACAAGAATTCCCAAACGTGCTGTATGGAATGAACCACAGCCAACTGCTAAATTCACTCGATGTCGAGTATACTCATTGATCGGCGCTAAAATTGAGTTATTACCAGATGGTTTGACAAGAAGACGGTCAGTATATTCTAATGAATGAATGAATGAATGAACTATGCGACTATAACATATATAAATGTCAGTGAATATTAACAGTAATTTATTTCGTGTTTTTTTCTTTGCATATTTTATAATATATAGGAGATGGAGCAAAAAATATCCCATCTGTGTCACATTTGGACGCGAGGGAGTACTTGAGAATAATGCCCTTGAAACTCATTCAGATGATGAGCTCCAAATAGACACAGAGAAGGATAGAATATCTGGTGAAGAAGATGAAACAGACGATGATTTGTCTACATCAAAAGATACAAAAGACATATTTGAAGATTGTCGTAATGATGACGAGGAGCCCAGATTTAAAATATACGTATTTGGTCGAACTGATAGACAAAAGGAAGACTGGTGAGAATATTTGAAGTCGATACATTATGTCGATAGCTAGCTTTATCATACGAGAGGTAGTGAGTGGTTTATATGTAATCGACACGATGTTTATGTATGTATATATATGATATATAGGTATAGACGCTTGGTTGTGGCAACAAAATCTCACAAACAAAACACGATATCCTCTACCAAGGAAATTACATCATCAAGCAGTTCTCTCTCGCTGTCTCAAGTTCCAAATGAAACAAAAAGTTCTACATCGACACCAACTGCAACCGATGTCCCGGCTGAATTATCGTACAACGCATATATGTCACGCTACATCGATGTAATTATTTGTTTTTTGAATAGTTGGAAACTGATTCATGTTTTTTTTTTTTCCTTATTGTTTGCTAATGAATATGCGTTTAACACGGCAGATATCTACATCGACGACTGAACCAAATGCATCGCTTCCTGATAATGATGCAATTTGGCTCAATGCATTTTTGGGCCGCATTTTATTTGACATGCACAAATGTCCTGACATGATAAATGTAATTCAGGAAAAAATTCAACGGAAATTATCGAATATCAAATTACCATATTTTATGGAGAGTTTGATGATATCAGAATTAGTAATAGGTCAAGGTGCACCACTTATACATAATGCTACAAAACCAGTGATTGATGAACGTGGTTTATGGTTCGATTTGGATATTACTTATGATTGTGGTGTAACAATGACTGTTGAGACGAAATTGAATCTAATGAAATTGACAAAAGGATCAGTTGCGAACAATCTCAATGATAGCATGACTAATGATAAACCAATGCCAACTAGATCTCCAATGTTCGATAGTGATGTGGAAGACAGTCCTGAAACATCAACTGAAGATGAAGATAGTATAAATATTCCTGCCAATACTTCAAGGGAATCCACGTAAGTTTATTTACGTAACATTTGTGATATTTGTTCCCAGGGTATATGATCATTAATGAAATTCCATTTGTTTTCTCTTTTTTTTTCTGTCCTTGCAGACCAACTCAATCTTCCGGGCGAAAGTTCCTCAATATCGTCGATAAATTAGCAGCAAATAAATACTTCCAACATGTGAGTATATTTTTTTGTCACAAAAATATCTCAATAATTCAATCGAATGCCATATGGGACCAGTCGGACGGTCACACGTCTTTTGCGAGACAAAGTTGATTTCGTTTTTTATTCGAGTGGTACCGTCGTGCGAGAATGAGTGCCGAAATCGTCTCGACAGCTTTAACCCAGATGCTACGTTTGGTTAATGTACAACGTAACGAGAAAAAGAAAAAGGAGGGATGAGAGTACGAGAAATAAAAGTTTATTTGTATTTTTTTCTTCATAGGCCGCCGAGTTGTCTTACGTTCGTCGAGCGATGGAGGGAGTATCAAATACTGAAATTCGATTAATGGTAAGTGTATCCAGTATCGAGGGATGTTTATCGGTGAATATTCCACCACCACCATCTGATCGCATTTGGTATGGATTTAAACCTATTCCAAAAATAAATTTGGATGCACGTCCAGCAGTTGGTGAACGTGCTGTTAATATTGGTTACGTAACTAATTGGATAAAAACGAAACTTTTAAAAGAATTTGATAAGGTCGTTGTATTACCAAATATGGATGATATTGTGATACCCCTAAATCCAAATTATCCCTATTGCGCAACTTAAATTTATTACGTCAGTGAAAATGTATCAATCACAACAAAACGAAGAAAAATCAAATTCATTGTTCGTTATACCACAAAGAAACACTGAGCAACCATATGAGTACAACTATACTTGCTCTCGCTCTCAATGAATATTTATTTCACCGCAACGCTCGAAGGTCGAACGGTAGTTATCCATAATTATGTATAGCGTGTAAGTTCGTTGGACAAACTTGTTTATCGGCCCTTCTTTTTTCAATCTTTTTTTCACGTTACGATTTTTTGTTTTGTTTTTCTTTATTTTACAATTTTATTCATATTACGAATATATGAATCATACGGCAAATATAATTGCGAAATCATGTGTCAAAGTTGATCATGCCATTGTGGCAACGAAGAAACATTTAGTTTCATATTTGGTCAATATTTTTTTGCACCATATTTACTCTCGTAATTGAATTTCAAATTAATATAGGTATATATACACACGAATATATTTTTACGAAAAACTTTTTTTTCTCATTGTATACGGCTGCTTATGTGTGTTTTGTATAATTCCATGCGTCACTGTAAATGTATTTAATTCGTGGCAATTCAAGCTATTTCCTCAGGACCAATCAATGATGATTATACACAAAGAAATTTGCTTAGATTAAACGAAAAATATACGTACTATGCCAAAGGAACGAGAATAATAACCATATGTACAGAGTGGTGTGTATTGAGCAATGGTGATAACGATGCGTCCGAATATGATTTGACTCTGATTTATTTTAATCATTAAGTGTGTCGGAGAGAGAAAAAAAATGTAATACGCACTTCCGCCGAAAAAAAAAAGGTAACTGTTTTCTACGTCATTCTTCACCTTTTTCGTGGATATTTTCCATGTATTTGTTATAAAAAAAAATAAAATATTATATATATTTGTTGAATGAAAAGTCACATACGATGTATTTTTTGAAGGATTTCTATTTGGTAATGAGGTAGAGAGAGAAAAATTCACCATGAAATATTTTCATTTTTCAAATACAACTTCTCGTCACACAATTTATTCTTTCTTTATTAGTATCCACAAAACACGAAGCCTTGCATATATACTATATTTATAAATCCATTCTCTTTTAAACATCTCTTACGACAACAATAATATCACAGTTTGGAGATCGATATCTTATTCTCAAGGTAATTATTTCTCTTTACTATGTACACACAACGAGGAAAAAAATATTTATATAGCTTATGTACACTCTCATATTCATATATAGGTTTATATCCACACTGTTCTAACTCTTGAGAACACAGGGTGCACTCTGAAGTTCCCGTACAGCTTCAGCCCAAGTCTCAAGCCTAGGTGCACATGCCAATGTAAGATCGCCGAGACGTTTTTTCGCCATTATCACAAATTCACCCTGTCCATGTCGCGCATCACATGCCGTCGGCACTCTCACTCTCACTTCTTTTTCTAGACGAAGATCACCGGAGTCTACCTCATTGTCCTGTAAGTAAAAAAACACAAAAATTATATTAATTACACGATATCAAATCGCAATATCATCACCATCAATCTAATTTTATTTCTGCCATTTATCTTGACTTACCTCAGTTTCCTCAACGCGCCGCAGAGTTTTTGTAACTCTTAAAACAAGTTCAGCAGCATCAAGTTCTGGTCTACGTGCAACAGCACTGACAGTTCCGCGTGCAACAAGATCACTTTTGCAATAAGTCTCAGCGAGTTCTTCTTTTGTGCATGGACGACATGCTGATTCTTCGTCGTGTCTCTGAATTTTTCCATTTTCATCGACAGTCTCGAATTCAAGGTCGTATCGCAATTTAACTGTGCCACGACCTGGTGTAGGTTTTTCTGCCTCTACATACAAAGCAGCCAATTGCTTTCTTGATACGAAGCACCGATGAAGAGCTTCGTGTTTTCCATCACCAGGTGCATAAATCAGTCTCAGTGTTCCCTGACCCTCGAGGTAAACTCGAGCTGGTCCTGACACTTTGACACATCCGCGAAAACTCCTGCCATCACCACCACCAGACAAGACTACTCTCAAAGCACCTCGTGGATAACGCCATGAGACAGTACCTCTTGTGCAACGTAAATAAACTGGACGAACTCCTCGTCCACTTCCACCACTGAAATGAAAAAAATGAGAAAATGAGTGAAATAAATAAGGGTATGTGAATTGTTGTTGGTCTATAATAAATATCCAGTTGCGAAAGCCCCTATGAATTCAAGGGCGGAGCCTACAATACGGTACTTGATGATTGAGCATGTTCACTTTATTTTTTAGGTCGGCAGTGTGCATGTGTATACGTGAACAATCTCTACCGTTAGTAAAACGCTGATACAGCAAAATTCCGCGTGTGAATGTGCTACGCTCATCCCGGAACATTTTCTGGCGGTTTAATAATGAAGATGAAGGAGAAGAAGAAGAAGAAGCCCATGATGATAATGATGATGATGATGATAAAGATGAAGAATAAGAAGGAGAAAGAATCGGAAGAGAAAAAACGGCGGTATATATGTATGTATATATAAAAGAAGTAATGTATGGACGAGAACGACAGGGAGGGCCGTTCCCCTTTGTCATAGGGGGCAAAAACCGGTTTTGAAGTCGCGGTACGACCGGTTTACATTTTGATAAAAGTTTACTTTCCTCCTGCGGCTATTAAATTATTGTCTCGCCTTTATAGACCGATATGTACTTCGACGACGCAAGTTTGCTCCTTTTTAACGATTCGCACTAAAGAGTAAATAAACGCGACGTGAACACACGAATTTGCAAATCAACCACAACGTTTAAATTCATTGAATATCATTTTTATACACTCTATACATTTGTGTTTATACTATTTAATTACTGTTATCTGCATACCAATCTTAATTTTTAATGATCCAGCTTATACATATTTATTTCGTATTTGTACGCGTGAATTTTTCAATTATTAATTCATTTGCTAAATACCATAGCTCAGGAATTTGTCGGAGCGCGAGTTTTGTTAATCTTATTTTTTCAGTTTTAGCTTAATAAGGAGTTCATTATCCATTGAAATTCTTGCTGCTGTTGGTAACCAGTTGCATGACGATATTTGTAGATGGAGGAAAAAAAAAGTAAATGGAATGAGTAAAGATTAAGACAATTTTGCAACCCACTAGAGATTTCGCTTTTATTATCATGAATTACCGCCTGGGGCTATTCTCAATGTGTTTTGAGTGATGGCAGCAACAGTGAAAGGCTCTTGGTTGTAATAGAAAACAGTATAATACGAAATAGAAATAGTATAAGAAGAGAGAAAACTAGCTTTAACATCCAAAAATGGAGCAGTCTCTCTATTAATTCTCTGTTCTTAGCAATAGTAAATTATTTTCCTGTATAATTAAGTAAAAGCAAGATTTCTTGTGCATTTAATTAGCTACAGCCTTTGTATACTTATTATTCATATGCATGCGAGTAATGTTAGTGTACGAGTGAATATAATATAAAGACAGGAAATAGAAAAATTAAATGAGTATAAAAAAAAAAAATAGAAAATTCATTGCGAATATATAATATATAATATGTGAGAATAAAAATATAAATACAAAACAAACCTTTCAGTCCAATCGCACTGATCTGCTACGGGAACAGTCGCGTGTCCGTGCATTGGTGCCGCATCAATTTCCGCGGCAATATACAGGAACGACAACAGCATCAACAGAACAATGCGTGAATGCATTATTAACATCACCATTTTCTCGCGGTTTATTAACAAAACTTTACGTACATCCACAGCCACATTCACACTCACTCTGACTTAAAGTTGTGTAAGATTTAAATACAATTATGAACAATCACTTCATTTTGCAACACACGAATTGACTTTAACTATCTCAATTCATTTATTTTCCCGCGATTGAAAATTTTTCTTCACATATGAAGAAATTAATGTAGCGAATTGGAATAATTGTCTACGATAGACACAGTATCAAAGTCCTGGTACTGCACGTTAATAAATTGATGATTATTGTAAATTCAATCTGTATCAATATCTAATATCGTCATCAATATAGATGAAATCCAAGCGAGCACTTAGAGAAATGTACACTGTTCAATATTCAAATGCAATGTTTACAAACAAAACTCATCACACATGAGAGTATATTGATAAAATATTTATCACTCTTCAAATTCCATTTCACAATACAATATTGGAGACTAACTGAACATTATTTTCGTTTGCGCACTTGGCGTAAATGTTGTTATTACAGTTCTTCAACAACATGACGATCCTTCCAACATGCTGTCGGGAATGGAACTGGCATTATGAAACGAAAGGCCAGAACGGAGCAGAACGGAGCGTTAAACTCCAGTGGTAGAGTGGTGGTTTTGGTTGCTCCCCACTTGGCTCATGGATTTTTCAGTGGGGGTATTATATGCACACTGTGTATATAGGAAACTGTAGAGATCTTGGCTGCCATGCACACCATCACTAAGTCTCACAGTCTCTAGCACCAATACATAATGTACCCATGCAAGAGGATCAGGATCTTTAGAGCGCATGCGTGTGAGCTATTCGCATCAACTCGCTACAACTTTGAAACCTACTTCCATTGTCAGGCACGCGATACAGGAACCTCCCACACAGCGACACACACTTGAATACGACTGATGGGAGTAGAGACATACAGAAAAGTTATAACGTGATATAGAGGGTCCAGCGTTCAGAAGATTGAGAAAGAGATGAACAACAAGTTGGCCGGAGGCAACCTGCTCAGCTTCATATGGATAATACACGTATATATACATTTTGTTATGTATATATATTCTATACATTTCTATTTTCAGTTTATCATGTTGTTGTTTGGCTTGGCTACTAGCTCAATGTCGATAAAGTCAAAAGAAGGAAGGAAAAAAAAGAAGTTATATATACTTGTCCTTCCACCTTTTTTTTTTCCGTTCTATCTTTTTCTCCATGAGTTGTATCGACCATAAGTAGCCAAGAAACCAAGGAGTGGCTAAGAAAAATCGTCCGCGTGACATAAATAACTTGGGTGGGCGCGCCGCCACCCGTGGTGAATGACTCTTCTTTGGTTTTGCAAAATTTTTTGACAACTTTCAAGCCTTTCATCTCACTCAAAGTACAATTGACATATGAATACTCTCCAGATCATTATTTACACGAAGTATGAGAGATAATAATGAACTATGGAAATAAGAGACATGGAATAAGAAAATAAAAAATATGCCGATCTGGAGCAGAAGTGGACTTTAGATAGTTATGATAATGAGGACGTGTGCATATTTCAAAGCAACCATAACAAACGAATATTAAATTTCACGTGTAAATGTGGCAATTTTTACATTTGATTGTATCATGTCATTTACATGTATACATTTACATACTTTGATGTGATGAGTGTATTTAAAATGACTGACGGCCATATCGACAAAGTGATACGTACTGATGAGAGTTACATTTCATATCTGTCAACATACACTCGTTCCACATGGAGTTTTTATATCAAAACATCTCGAAAGCGTCTCGGATTCAATCAGTCATTTTTGCCAACCATTTCAGCCAATGAATTCACGAGGCACTTCTTTCTGTGAATATAAATGGTTGGATAAATTAGATATGATTATTAGTCATCACTTGCATTTTATCATATATGTATAAAATTAAAGAAGATTCTACGTATTCGCCAGTTGTCTCGTCGTTGATGAATCTTATTAAACCTGAAGATAACTGACGTCATTGGGGAGACAACGACGATTCTTCTTGTAAAATAATATATATATATATGTACATGTGCTGGAAGATAAAATGAAAGATTGAGCGGGATGCGAGCGCGGTACAATTGGACTAAATTACGTACGAGCACGCGCCGTGCGCTTGGAGGCGCTTCAGAAAGCAATTGGGCGCAAGGTTTGCGTTAATAAATAATGTTCGACATGTCGGAAGGGTCTAATATATATAAATATACATAATTGTATAGATGAATTTAATATGGACTGATGTCTCGTCACGTAGACTGAATAATACCAAAAATCTCAATAGAAATACAAAATACAACAGCCGGATAATGTTTTGTGAATTTTTTTTAGGGAGATGATATACCATGGACATAATGGAAAATGAAAGAAAAAAAGGAAACAGTGCAGGGTGATTATGGATACATACAAGTTGGCGCGCTGCAAACTTGGTGCATATAATATACGCGCTTGGTTGATGCCGCGGGCCACGCGTCTGCCCTTGACTGGCGTATAGTGTAATATACATATACATACATCCATACACCATATAAAGGGAAAGAAAGAGGGTATATAGAGAAAGATCTTTCCCTCGCGGCTGCTTACAAGCCACTTATCAGGATAATACTTACAATTACGAAAAAATTCTCTTACATATACTGTTGTACAAGTTGCCTTCAAGCATATGCAGAAAAATTTTACGTGCATACAAATGCGAGACCTAATTCCAAAAGCAGACACGCATAGGTAATGAGTGTTGCCTAAGGTACAAACGCCAACGATTAAAAAAACTACATACACCAATGATATAAAAACTGTAAAATAGTTTTTGGAATTGTAAGGAAAAAAATGGTTTTTTCAAAACGAATATATCGTGTGAACTTGGAATGATTTTAGGTTACGTGGAATTCTATATACAGTACGGTTGGTCAGCCAACTCGAAAATTGTTGCAAAAGTATATTTCTTCAGAACTAATTCATAGTGCGAAATAATCCCACGCCAAAGTGGGAAAGAAAAAAGAAATGCCGTGATGGTGATGAAATAAATGAAGAGGAACGTATATAAATAGATATATACACATGTAAAAAAAAAGCCATGGATCCGATAAAATGAACGGTAGAGGAAGAATATATACATATACATTCAGCAAGCCTGTGCCAAAGATCTGTCTCGGTATGAACACACAAGTCTGATTGAAGAAAAAAAAGCCTGAGAACATAGAATGTCTACGAGAGGTTGGTGAAGCTCAAACAGTGCGCGAGATAATTCAATCAATTAGCATTTCTTGGTGGACTCAACATGGCGTCGTGTCGATCGCACAAGCTCGTAATTCCCAGGATGAGTTTCACTGATAAAAGTTAAATATATATTCATTATATTGCACTTAACATTATATACATCGAGATGTGAAGGTTTTTGTATATCATACATATGCGCATATGAATTATTTTGAGTCGTCTCCATCACATTTCAAGATCTGGTGCATTATTAATTTATGGAAAGAGAACAAAAGGTTTTAACTTACGCTTCCACTTCGAAGGTCTTTTTGTCCACGCAACCTGGCGCACACTCAACTGGCTGCTCATTGTAATTACGTATTCCAAGTGTTTTCATACCTATTCGATACTGTTCCAAATTTATATGTCCTACACTAGTCGGATCCATACTTTGAAACATGCTCTCAATATGCCTGTATGACGAAAGATTAAATTAAAAATACATTCGTTCACGAAAAAAAGGAGGATAATGATATAAAATGGATATAACAATAATAGCACTTTATGAGTGTGCGTTTCTAAGATAGATTAGCATCGCCATTAGGACCAGCGTTCCCATATAATGATGAAGCTATCAAAATGATAGAAGCATTCAGTGAGTTGTCCCAATCATGATGCAGTTGCGAAAAGATCACTATATAAATATACATTTAGAATGGAATCTGTGGGTGCTGTGCGAGAAACTCTGGCATATATATTTATAAACGGTGCTCAGAGAGTGAGGACATGCGGTAGAGTTGCGAGGCAAAGAGTGAAGAGGTGTAGGCATAGCTACGTTGGAGTCGAGAACCCAAAGACAATTTGTTGGCGGGTCCTCTCACTGATTATAGGTGGTGAGAGTCAGAAGGGACGCATAAGAACAAGTCATGGGCATGAACAAAAGTTGATTCATGCTCCGAGAACATTCGGAGAAGGTTGGTCTGTGAAAGTTTCCTATCATAGTATCCTCATCAATAATAAAATTAATGGTATTTCCGGTTTATTAAATTGGTCAATACAATTCATGAATGCCCAAGAGTAATATCGATGTTAATCTTGATAATTGAACATTACCTCTATTTTATATTATCATGTCATGTTTATTAATTATATATTTTGTTTAAAGCCATCACCACCACCATCAGTTGATGCATAAGCAGAAATAAAACAAATCAAAGTGCACAACGAGACAAAACAACCGCACGACCAAGTCTTAAATTATTGAACATCACCGCGCGCTTCAGCCGTGACTGTTTTTTTTTTCCACCAGTTATATTACCTCTCTTTCATATATTTTTTATTTTTTATATAGTAATTTTCTTCAATTCACGTTTGTCACGAGCCTGGTAAAATATGTTCCTTCTCATCTTTTTCGAGAAAACCGCAAAATGAAATTATCCAACTGGGCGTTGACAAAGTTTACATCTGTATTTATATATCAATCAACGTTGAAAAGAAAAATGGACACAGAAGGAAGGAAAAAACACAAATGTCGAGTTGATGATTGAAGCAAAAGAAAATAAATAAATGGTTTTAATGAATGTAATGAACAGTGCAATTATAACACACTTCTCTATTTGCAGAGGCGTGATGGATATATAATGAATGAATTTTTACCTGGTGGTAAAAAGAAGAGGCGGTTCATGTAAGCCTGACTTAAAGAGCATACATTTGTCAAGAAGATCTGCAAGGTACTCAATAGGATCCTCTGGCTCTTCAACAAGCAAATGGCCAATAAGGAAGTTGAATAGATCAAAAATTTTACGTTCACGAAGATAACAATGTGCTTGCTCTCTGGCATCCGTGATGTGATTCTAAAAAAATACCAAACATCACAAATTAGAAATAGGAAATCAAACTTCCAATACATCTCTCTATACATGTATGTGTGACGATGATTCACCCATATTTTTTCTAAGAAAAAATTGTTTCATCGCGTGCCCAACGCTACTTAAGTCTGGTATTTCAAGAACGTGGTATAATATCGCTCCAGGCATATATAAATTTTCGCCAATTTTCGGGTGGTATAAATTGGCTGTTTCGTGCACGCTGTCCACGTTTGCCCATTGACCAAACTCAAAAATTGAAGAAAAGAATAGTAAAGAGCCTATGGCAGTGAACAATTAAGTTCACGATACTTATGTATTTGCGGGGGCTGAAATAGGAAAATGACGTTTAAACGTTCCGGATGCCAGTGAAATTGGTGCAATTCATCGAAATCTATCCTCAATAATGGGATCGAAGTTGGTGGATATTGATGGTGTTGGGACCGTGGGCTTTACATAGGATATATAATCGCGCGGGGGCGCTTGAGGCGATATTCTTCAACGAACTCTCTTGAGGGAATTTATTTATCGACATTCTTTCTGAACGCGCAGACGAGGCAACTATTTCTCACTCATCTCTTGTATTCTACCCTTTCAATATCGATCTATCTCTCTTTTCTTATTTCCCTTGTGCACAAGCAACAAGTGTCCAATCGTGTGTCTCAAAAATACCAAACAAGCATCTTCCGTGTTGGAGCATCACCTCAGCCAGTCATTACTTCGCCTTATGGTCCTATACACACCGTAAGGATCCCATGGCTGCGAATGAATAATGTTTGCTGAAGAAGTTGCGCGAACGAATAGATGGGTTCGTCCACTGGTTGGTTGAGTATTGGCGGCACGACGTGTCTTCTTCGTCTTCGTATCTTCTTCTTTTTTTTCCATTCCTTCTTCTTCATGCTCTTATACATTTATATTACATGCCTTGAAGCGCAGAAACATTACATACTCTCGTATATAAAATCTTCTTTCACATGTGAATGTATATATGTATACATATTGTTTACTGTAATTTTCTTCGCATTTACTTTGGCATAATAGGGGCACACTATATGGATAAAATCTGTAGTACTTCAACCTACTACCTCTTTGCTTGACAGCTACCAACCATCAGTATGAAGAACGATGTATTCTGAGTACTATACAATTAGCGCCATTTCACCGCATGAAATAATGAAAGTAATGAATACATAAATGAATATATTGCATGATGAATCGCAAGACTTTTATGCAGAGAATTTAATTTGAAAATTGGACACAAAATCTTTGAAATATACCGAAAGAAAAATTGAATATGAAGTCAATTGGTACCCGCATGATACGCAATATTAGCCATGTCTATGCAATTTTATTTCAATGGCCCTTACTTATACTTTGTGGCTGTAAGTGCACGACATAAAAATTAAAAAAAAAGAGGAAGTGCGTACACTCTTCGTGGGTACGCGCAATGTCAGTGGGGTCATACACATACAACATATATAAGTTGAGAGAAAGAAGGAATAGGGCTGGTATGGCCACGTGTCGTCCACGCGAAAGGGGGCACACAATTCCCCTCTCGACATATACGAATGAATTGGATATATGTCGCTCACATACCGTGGGAAATTAATGTTGGCCTGTAAGTCTATAAATATAATCATATAATATATTGAGAGATATGAAATTGTGTTACGTTGCGTGACGTTATAACAGACCTTCGACTTTACGGTGTTTGTATATAATTACATAGACGTCACTTTGTGTTTCAGAGTAATAAAAAAAGGAAGAAATAGAAAAATAGAAAAAATTATGAAAACAAACATGTATATCACTTATGAGAAACATTAACTGTGATATATAAACATGAATAAATCGTAAGACAAATGTGTCGATGTTTAATTATATACACCTGGTGTTGAAAGGCGAAAAAAAAACAAAATGTATCTTGAAGTGAGAAATGAAATGATGGGGTGTCGTATGTATAGGTTATAAATGAATGCCCATGAGTGAATGAGTCTTAACTTTGGGTCTCACGCACGATCGCCACGCGGCGCATTAGGGGTTGCTATTATTATGCACACACGTTTACGATGACTTCCCCTGTGAGGTTTCGGAGTCTCTTGTCGCACTATGGGTGCGCTGTGGGAAACTTGGTAGTTTCACATGTACACACGCTCAGAGCAATAATAAACATGAGCGCAAACAGTGTCTATTCCCTCTGCTCCCCTTCAAGGGTCGCGCAACCCTATGGCCAACCAACCTACTTACCGTCCTCACATATACATCTACACACATTATATGTATGTAATATAAATCGTACTTGAAGATGTGTACAGTCATATGAAATGGTTGATTGATGTTCATGTGGGCGATGAAAGAGAGAAAAAAAATTATATAAAAAAGTGCCAAATGTTTTGAGTTATGTTTATGACTTTTGGGGCTTTTGCTACGGAGTTTTTTTTTCTGACTTTCTATTTTTGATGATGAGAATTAGAAGATAGTGAAATAATATGAGAAGATACATTCTCTTACCCCGCAAGAATCGCCAACGGTGATGTGGCTCTTCTCGCCCGTTATTGAGCCCCTCGATGAACGTTTGTCCGACCCTTCCGCGTAATTTGGTACCTCAGGCGGTGCTTTTGACTTTATTTCACCGCCGCTAGCTTCCTGGACGCTCATTATATCCTCTCTTTCTTTTCAATGTCTATGTATCTATGTGTATATATATATGTTTGTTGTATGTATGCGAAGGGTTGGCTTCGTTAAGATTGAATCGAAACAAATTTTTTTTCTTTGAGGTTTTTAAGAGATGAAAATTTTTGGTTGATGGTGTATAGACAAAGAGAACTCTGATGTTGGCCCCTTTTCTCTTTTCATTTGTTTCTTTACAATTTTTTCTCCTATTTTCTTTCTTTTTTTTTTTTTTGTGAATGACAGCGTGAAAATGCAAACTGATCAAGAAGGTATTTTCATATACCGTTGATTATATACTTGATTGTTGTTGAAAATATTTTCAAATATATACTCATGGTATTCCGTGTGTTTCTTGGCTGTTTTTTCTTTTTTTTTCATGTACTTTTTCTTTCATTTCTTATTTCTCAACTCACAAGTCCCACTTGGACCCTCTGTCTCCAAGTGCTGAACCGGTCGATTCAAGTTCCACTCCCTTGGAAATATAAATACATATATATTTATATGTATATACATATTTGTGTGTGTATACATCTACCATCTTCGGTCGATCGGCAAGAGAAGAAGCAAAGAAATGCGCAATGTTGGGCGCTCGTGCTCACGCGCGTTGATGCTGCAGCACTGGTGATTTTCTAAGAAACCCTCTCGCGCAACCCCTTTTATGCAACCATAAAAGGCTCGTGCCTACCTCGTGAACTGGACCGTGAAAGTCTCGAACCGTCTATGGTCCAACATCAAGACTTCTTTTTTGTTTATATATATGTGATTTACAGTAGCTATATATAGCCTCGCACGCGTGTACGTTTGTGAAAAAATCGAACGAGCACTGCATAATTATTGTGTTTCATACTTGAACATATCACGCACACACGCACTCACCAGTTCATATCCACAATCTAATCGCGTTTCTACTGAATGTTTGTTCTTTTCTCACTGGATATTAAAAACATTGAATCTATTTTGCTTACGTCTTTTTTATTGATGGACTAGAATGAAATGATTCAAGAATTAAATCTAAAACTAGAATTTAATTCAATTGAACACAACTCCCTCATTCATTCTATCATGAACTGATGGTAATTATTTTTGTTTCCCATTCAACATTAAATTTTATCACAGTCACGAACATGTTTACACATATAAATATTATCTATTCTAATTCTAATTTCAGATAAAATAAACAATTCGATGATAACCAACCGGAGTATTTGAAGAGAGAACATTATATAAAATTCAAAGTACACGATATCGAGACCACCATCTATTCAAGATAGAACAAAGGAAGAGAAGGAGATTCACCATTTGACCAAACAATATTTTCAAACCCACTGAATTTTGCATTGACTTACGATCGTTATAGAACACCACAAAATCTTCCCTATAAAAGGACAACCCTATTATTCATTTATTCCTATCCAGTTCTTGAGAAAAAAACATTGCAAAATAATAAAGCAATGGCGAATGGTACATTGTAGAAGTGAAGGATAACCAGAATGAAAAATAAAAGGGATCGCGAAGGACGATCGAGATTCAAGATGTGGTTGCAAATAAATCAGAAGCGCGCGTGCGACACACGAACACATTGAAAGATATATACTTGTTCAGCGATCAAAGCCGCGAGACCAAGGAGAATATAGAAAGAGAAAAAAGACCATGTGCTTTCGCGATCTGGTGAGTCAGCATTCGCAACAGAGCAGACAAGAGAATTAATATTAATGTCGATACACGATGACAGTAGAGCAGAATGCGCTGGCACTCGCTGTTATATATCGAACACTCCACCACATATATATAAATAAATGAATATATTCTTTTCTTTAATCTCCATTGGTTGCACAGCGCCGTTATCGCACACCAATGTTTTGTCTATACTGCCGGTACATAATAGTCACATACAATCGGAACGATCTACCTTAAAAACAAGAAGACATTCCATCGATTACACAAATACACATACAATAAATATTTATATACACATACGAATACACATACCGGATGGACAAAAGTCTGATACCGGTTCTGCTAAACGGCTTTCAGGTAATACAGTACGATTTTCCATCGAGAATTATTATATTTCATCTGAGACTTTAATAGCAATAAGCTCTCAAGAAGATGCGCAACATATTTACGCAGACTTTTTGAGCGACTACGTGGATCCATCATGATGAGAATTATTGAGAAATTCGATACAACAGTGGACATCGGAGAAAGTATTATAAAAGAGAAAGAACCAGTGACACGTCCATTTAAGTTGCCGCGCATCAATCGATGCTGATGAAATTCCTCAGGAAATTATTGTCCTCAAGAGGTCGTAATACTGCTCCATACCGATAACCGTAAGAACACCGCAGTGTCACATATCTCCAATAGTTTCTCTTCCGTTTTTTTAATAAACATATATATATATATATATACATTCATGTACACATAAATATGTGACTAAAGTGAAATGCTGAGTGCACTCTCGAACCTTTTTTCTCGCATCATCATTCCTCTTCTTATTTTATTCTCATTTTTTTTCTTTCTCCCTTTTTTTTTGTTTCATTGAAGTGACCATGTCTTTCTTTTGCTTTAGAAATAAGATGGCGCGGGAGCACTTTTGTTTCTACCGTTACGTCTCTGAGGCCATCACGAGTTTATGAGAGGGATAAAGAGTTAGAGAGGGAGAGAGAGACCAAGAGAGCAATCAGAAGTGAGGGGAGCAGAGTCCACAGGGTCATTATCTTTATCAATCTCTGCTCGAGCGCGTTCACCAGCTTCAACGCGTTCGTGACCATCTTTGGTTGAGGACGGGTTTATACGGAAGAAGGACCACGAAGAGTAGCTACTCCTCTTGAGATTCACTCCTCTCCATCCCTCACCTGGACATCCAAGTTGGATAATGCTTTACGCTTTAACTGACTCGTCTTCAGTGGCTATATGTACATTGCTATCTCGTCTCTTCATGCTTCCACTTTGTCCTTCGTCTTTCACGTTGAGACCACGCGATTATATTGTGCGCTCGCGAACAGTCCGGTCCAACGAGATACTTAAAACTCGCACGCGCTTCTCGTCTGGATATATATGATTGTCTTTACACCTCGTTCTGTACATAACATTAAGAATATAATATGGATAAATATATATGTATGTAGATTTATATACAGTAGTGGTAGAAAGTATTTTGATACCTGACTTTTGTTGAGGTTGCTCAAGAGAATATTTTTAATTTAAATACCATCGAGACATCATAAGTAGTTTCCAGAATTTATTCTTCTCGAGAAAAATGCCATTTCCATTTTATTAACATATATAATATTTATTAGGGCTTATGAAATATCGATAGGGAAAAAAAATGAATATGTAGTCGATGTATTAAGCAACGGCGAACCATAGCTCAAGTTTATGCGTTATGGTGACAATAATTCTCATCGTTGTTTCGATCTGAACAGAGAAAAAGAGAAAAAAATTCATTAATCAGAAATGTGGTATTTTTTTTACTGTGTATTGGAATTATTTGGAAGTTGAAAAGTCGATAATGATTTATCAAGAAATAGTAACTGGCCTTTTATCAATGTCTAGTGATATTTTTGTCTGCTGTTTGGTAGAGTGTTTATGTTTCTGATGTTTTTTGATTTCCCTAAAATTTCATTTTGCATAATCAACTTTACCAATTGATAAAGGAAACCGGTGGATAAATGAATCTCTATTGAAGATATTATTTTTGAAATTTTTGATTTGAGTTATTTCAAGTCATGTCGAATAGAATGCTGAAGGTGTATTCCTCCTTTATGATTTTTCCTGGGTTTTATGATGTCAGGTGCTTGGGTCGATCGTGCAAAAATCTTTCAGACATGTCTCTGACTTAAGTTCCCGTAACGAATGTGAAATGTTTGGCCAGAAGTAGAAACAGATGTTTCTATATACTTTCTTCTATCTATTATTCACAGGGGATGCAAGGTGGTTGTTAACCTGTCGTATGAAATGAATTTAAGAAGGAATTCCTTAAGGATCATTCTTTGACAAAGCTTCAACAAGTGAAAACAAATCTTTGAATGCATTTTAAAGAGAAGCAGAATACTTCCGGAATTCGAAGAAGAAAAGAAAAATATTGTTCATCAATTTTTATGATGAATCACAAACGATAACTTCCAACAAAATATTTCATATAAATTGTCTTCTTCAATATTATACAACAAAATTAAATATTTTCCTCAACAGAAAACTTTCAAGCGCGACTATATATACAAGTCATAAGTATCCATTTTATTTGCATATATTATTTAAGAAAAAAAAAATTATTACATATGTGCATTTAAATAAGGCTTTGCTTCAAGTCCTGTCACGTTTAAATGTGCGCATCAGAATTTTCTTTCATATCTCAAAAAATTCGTGTGGAGCAGTTTAAATATAAAGACTATACCACTTCACGACCACTTAATACTTTATCCACGAATTTATCTCATACATGAAATATGTATATATATATATGTATATGTATATATATACTGGAAACAAGATTGAAGTACTTTTTAACCAACACACAACAGCTACCCTGTAGAGTTAACGTTTTTTTTCCAATCTCAAATCTTGAGAGTGGTCGTTTACTCTTAGCTCTGTTGGTTTTGATATATAATGCACACATCAGAACATATATACAAATACAAAGTAAGAAAAAGATTCATCTTTAAAGTAGAAAGATCGTACCAACAAATTTCTACCCTGTTAGCACTTTTCACTCCCCTATGAATAATATATTTGTGCCTTTATGTATAGATATTTTACGCCAGTAATTTTCTAGGTTATGTATTCCAAGGTAACGATAGATACATTTTACAGTGAGAAGAATCAGCCCCTCCTGCATCACACTTACTAATCCTGAAATATGGCCCGAAGTTTTTCACACGTCAGCGAGGGTATTATGGACAAAGTGGGTGGATCATTGTAAAAAGAGGGAATAAGGGTATACATAATAAAACCAATTCAACGTTAAATTTAACCATTCATATCATTTATTAATTCTATAAAGCCACTGTAAATTCTTATACTATAAACTAACAATTTTATTTTTTTATATTTCAGTCGTTCGTCTATTCTAGAAAATGAATTGTATACAAAGAGCAATTCTTGATTTTTATTGAAAAAAAATCTGTGAGCTGAGAAACGCTTGAAGCGAACGACAACGCCTTGGTGTATGCGGCTACGAGAGAAATCGTAAAAGAAGGCGCCCAATCTCAGTGTTATGACGGTATATACGTCCCCTTCGTCAGTTTTCAAGGTTGAAACACCAGAAAGAATGTGCGCGCGTTTATAATGTCTCGAGACGTTTCGCAAAACGTGACCGGATGGTTTGAAAATTGAATTAACATTCTCAATTTGTCCATTGCAGTAAACATGAAAAGAAATTTCCTTCGTCAGTAGCAAAATTGCTTATTTCATTATTTTTGATTAATTATTCACGTGTGTATGTATACACAATTTCTTCATTTTTTTTTATATATACCCGCGTTCATTCATTCATCCGGCATTGTTGTGTCTCGTATGTATCCCCATAACTAAATACAATACATATGGCCACACACGCACATACGTCACTCTCGTTCACCCGCTTATTTTTCATCCGGTATTATCCGACTTTGTTTGCGTCACCATTTAATGCGTTCCCAGTGCGACACTTTTTTTTTATTTTCATTTCTTTTTATGCCCTTTTTATCTTTGTCTTTTTACTCTTTTCCAAATGAGGCCAACAGCTATGGCTGTCAGCCAAGAGTCGCTACTTTTGCTGGACGATGAGACAGTCAGATAAGAAATATTGAATGGTGAATGTATATACCTTAACCATCTACCTACCTTTGGGCGACTCCGATAACTTTTAATGGTAACGGAAAGTATGTACACGAGTGATGAAAGATACTGATAGTGGAATAAGTAATCTGCTAGTACCACTTACTACAAGGCGAATGAAACGACCTCCTAGAATTTTTCACCATAGAATGCCGCACACGTGTTACTGTAAAACCAACCACGAATACTTGGACCTGCAACACCACTTATATACACATATTTCTTTTTTTTTTTCAGAGTCGTAACGCACATTATTCTTAAGATACAACCAGGAATGATGATGTTCCTCCATCCGCTAGACAACAGGTTTTTTTTCTGCTTCGTATATGAAATCAAATTGCTACTGGTGGCAAAAGTGTTTGCATTTCGCACAGGAAAAAAAACAGCAATTCAAAAATGAATAAATGAATAGAAAAACATGACATAAAGGAATTCAACATGAGCAATAATAAAATAATGAAGAGTCCGGAAATATTATGCGAAAGAGTTTAATGATTAGGGATGGTGTGCTAATAGCACTCTCGGCTTCATCAGACAAAGCATCTCTCAGTCATATCTCATTGAATATTGCTTTTGACGTACTATAAACACATGGACATTTACTCACAAACACGTGAATTTCTCGTGACCATAAAAAAAAACAACCTTTCGTAACTGATATTTTTAAATTGGAAACGAATGAAGGAGGAGACTAGCAAAAAAAACCACTTGAGTAAATCAAAAAGATTTTAATTTCATACATACCCACATGAGGGATATAAGAAAATTACTCAGAATCAAGTGGGTTTTAGCTTTTGTGTTGAATTAATAAAAATAACCGACCATGAGTCATCAACTTCACTACATCAATGGTTATCACATATTTCTTATATGTATACATAATTTTAACCGGCTTTTAAGGGCCAAATTCTGATGTTATTTAGAAGAACCAAGGGAACCAGAAGCAGAAGGCGGAGTTTGTTAGACAGCGACACTATTCTAAACAAGCATATAAATATTTTACATTGAAACACGCCAGTTTGCCGACGTATATAGATGTGGCAAGGAGCAACATGGATTTGAAAAATGAAGAATACGAATAAATAAAAGATTTTGTGGGGTTGGTAATGCGATCCCTTGAGGTAGCTGAGTTTGAAAGAGCTCAAGGAAGACTGAGAACGCATGAAATCAGTAGAAGAGAGAAAGAAAAAGGGAGGTAATACGAGACACAACGGCAGTTGGATCCGCTCGACTAATTTGTGAAATTTAATCAACTGCGCCAATAATGCGTGTGTGTATACATAAATTTATCTACCCATACGCTAAGCCATCCACTTCAGCATAAATCTGTTGATGTAAACGTGTGCGAATTCGATATGTCACGTGCGCTGAAGAGGTGGTCCATTTATGTTGATAAATACTCGACAGGAGCTTCAAGATTATAATAAATGAACATCAATAATATAAAAATATGAGTCCACAATCTATACTGTGTAGTTATTGCTCCACTGGCAATGAAGAAAATATGTGATGTACTCATTTGCAAAACGTCTTGTGAAGCACTCGGCCGTGTAAACTTGACTCGTTCTGACATAAGTAAAAGAGCTTCTGATGTATGTGTATATATGCTTGCTCGTATGGAGAATAGTACATTGCAATTGGTAATTAGATGCTAATCGTGAGTGCACACGGGACAACGATCTTATCTGACACAACGTTGAGATATATAGTCTCATCGGATGGTTCCGGTTAGAGCCCACACGTCCATTTAATACTGAAAATGATGTGATAAAGTATGAAGTATATACCACTATATTTTCATATCTCTTTTCTTTTTCAGGTCTTGATATTATTTCTGCAGAATTTCAGTCGTGAAGAAATAGTACATTCATCTCATCGCTTCTACGAATGATAATGAAATAAAAGAAGGATTTTCCAGGTCGACAAGGCGTAGGTGATCGTGAGATTAGCTTATGTTTGTTGCATAGAGTATCGTCCAGATACTCTTGAAATGTAAAATTGTTGGAAGCCAATGCTTTGACCAAGCAAAACGTTACTTGAATGTATACCAACATAGCATAATAATATATGGATCCATATATGTATGGGTATCTGTGCGTAATTCTTGAAAGCAAAAGAGGAAGAACTCAGACTAGTCGCGAGCTATCGCAATATCACGAACGTGACTGCTGGATTCTACTGCCCCCGCACATCCATAAACTTTATGGCACGGGACACATCTGCTGTCTTTACTATACACACGTGTATGATATGTGATGCTCTTTACAACGTGTCTACCCATATACATACATGGCTATGCGTATATGTTGTCATTTGAGAATTTGCGGTTATGCCTCTCTCACTTGAGCAAGATGATATGAATTGGCGTGTGCAACATATACACCTTCCAGTTTGTATATAATCTTAACACTCAAATATAATTCATAATTCTCATATATAAACTGTATATACATTTATTATTTTTTATTGGTGTTGCTTTTTTCAGATAAAATAGAGACTGGAAGCCGACATGACATTAGAAGAAATAAATAGCTGCTGTATAATGTCGTAGAATTTTATTATAAAAAGTTACATGGAGATGAGAGTTAGAATTTTTTGTACGTAAATAAGTTTGGAGAGAGGCTTGGCATAAATCCATATCTTTATGTCGATTCGTGGAGAAATAATATATTGTACATGACTATATACAAACATTAATGAATTCTGAATGTGTATATGTGCCCATGGTGGAGTCTAAAGAGCTAAAACAACATAAGCGAAGGACACATACATACTCGAAAAGGAGTCCTGCATAAATTTGATGCCACAAATGCTTCAGAATAAACAATGGGGTTGGTGTATAATCCACGTACAATAGAAGAGTCTGCCTTAGAGTGCTGTGTTATATGTTGTTGCTCTTGGTTGCGATCAAGTTCGGTCATGGGCGCGCCTTCATCGTCACACACATTTATATATGTGCACTTTCTCTCTTTTTCTCAACTTCGTTGTTCTTTTACCGACCTCTTTACTCTCTTTCACTCTTGTTTCAATACAATGGACGCTTTTGTGTTTATGTGTCTTGGTAGATCATATATAGTGCCACACCCACGCGAGATAAACGCGTGCTGTTGGTGATTCACCGAAAATTTATTGAGTGCATTTGCGTTCATGATATTCCAGCAAGAAAATTACTGTTGCATATATGGGGATGTCTTATGTTGAATTTATATCCAAGTTTAATATGAAGATGTAGTCATTTTTTATTATTTCATTTTCGATATACACATCTGTTAGATATGATTTAATGATAATGTCATCAAAATTCCATTCCTTCGTGACAGTGCCAACATGAATGGTGTGATCTAATGGCCAAATAAAAAAATAGATGTCTTCTTTATGCCGATGTAGAGGAACGATAAGAAGAAATGAATAAGAGAAATCTGACAACCAGGCTATAATGGGATGTAAATTTTTTGTGGAATACCCCATATAAATATTATTGATTATTTCCAATAACATTTTATGTGCATGCCTCTGATCATATTAAAAATGTTGAAACACGAGCTTGCGTAACGTTGTATGACAGAAGCGAGAGTATATGTTCATACATATATCTGTATGTGTGTCTATGTATATGTACATGGGCGAAACGTTTCACGCACGATCGATTGGCGAACCAGTTTGCAATCTCATTTTTATTTTTGCTTTTAGATTTCTCTCTCCTTCACATACGTGCCAGGGACATGTATCAGTGTGCACACTGGTGTACAAGATTTGCAAACCGCAAAAATTGAACGCACAATACGTACACTTTACTCATATCGATATAAAGATGATGGTAAGTACAATGTTCCCTCCTTATTATACATCATCAGGAACTCCAATGATGTAATAATGAGATCTACTTATTCCTTACAGGAGATGTCGATTAGGAATATCCACCAATGTCTTCATCCTCTTGCTCATAAACTCGTACAAAAACGAGTGAGGGAGCGCCACGTGATGCAGGTCAGACGTAATCTCTGAAACATTTGACTCAGCGCTGATAAATACAATATCCCCTCTCAAAAATTGAAGTGAAGGGGATTTGAAATGGTGAACATTTAGGATAGAATGTCGTTCATTCGTATGCAAAACGATATTGTGATTTATCCGGTAGCATCTCTATATGCTGATTGAATTTCCGGCGATTGGAATTGGACGGGATGTTGATACCATCCATGTCAGAATTGTAAAAAAAAAAATTCCTCCATGTTAATGGGAATCAATCACATTGCCGTGACCAGGATTCGAACCTGGGTTACTACGGCCACAACGTAGTGTAATAACCCCTATACTACCACGGCTGCTGGAGGAGTTGTATTATGTTAAAAAATTATTTACAACGGATATTTGTTAATATTCATGTTTGTATATATGTGGTATAGTTCTTGAATTGCTTATTTATAAACCGGATAGGCTATAATTTTATTCCGATTTCTCTACTAATCCGTAATAATTACATATAACTATCACATCACAATCATTTTGCATACGAATTTCATTCCTTTATTATTCTCTTATATTTCTAATTTTTTTTTCTCTGTCACAGTAACTTGGTATACATCCATCATGTACAACGACTGGGAGATATTATATAAAATATATTGAACAATTGGATTGTGTGCAGCGCAATCAGTGATATAGATAAGGACAGTGGCGCAAACTTTCACATCATGAAATATATTCATCGGAGTTCGAACTCGGATTTGTATAATAACGAGCGCGGGTGAGCGTAGGAGTGCGAGACTTGTTGCACACACGTGAAAGAGAAAGAGATGAAAGAAAAAGAAAAAAATATGCAGGAATAAAAAATGAGATGAAACGAGAGTGAGACAAACGTGGATTTGAACGAGAACAGAATGAGTCCGGTTTTGAGAACGAGCGAGCGTTACCGACTTGTGCCATTAGGGAATGATAATAACAATGATACGGAGAAAAGGGAGTACTGGACGAAAGCCGAAAGCCTTTTTGAGCACGAGCGAGCATTATTATTGTCCTTCTCTTGTCCACCAAACTAACTCATTCCCATTCTGTCTCTTTTACTCCTGGTTGCGCGAGAGATCACCCGGGAGCGAGAGGTATAAAGCGTTCCATACGATTTTTAACGATCGTCGAAAACGAGCTGTGGTGCCTTGGAAGACCGAAACGTATGTCATGCATAATGCAGAAGGATACCCAATTCTCTGGGGACCTTTCTGGAACTTGACCAAGGAGCGTCATATCCGATACCTCTTATGCTTTCTCTCTCTGTGGCATTTCAGATAATACAAAGAGGGCTTTACTATGTTCTATGTAAAGCTGAACCCCAAGACAACACACGTGATTTTGGTCTAAAAAACTTTTGGACTTTCGTGTCTCTTGTCTTTTACAAGACTATACACTTTGCCTAATGCTTTCCATCACAAATCGTTGTGTATATGACCCCCTGATGTTTTGAGAGGATGAAACCAACCACGTGGGGTCGTTTTTAAAACGCTGATTCATTCGTTGGCTTATGCAAAAGAGTTTTGAGTCCAATGACCAGTCAAATTTCTTACCATCTATACATTTCTTTCAATTCATGTATGGAAATAATGAATATAAATTAGTCGTTACAAGATATTTCATTGTGATGGTGTTCTATGTCAAAGTTCTTCTCTTTTTTACATTCATTTACTTTATATCGACATATTTATATTATTTTTTTTCAGGTATTGCTGTCGAACAGAAATGAAGTTGTCATTCGGTGATAATAACGACATTACTAAATCAATGGTTACACATATAAAAGTTTCGTGTGGATGGAAAGCGCATCGTCGTCATCGTGTTTGTCGTTTTCGAGGGAACTCGTAAGAAAGACGTAAAATGAGATTATTATACGGTGGTGGTCGTATAAGTTGACGACAAGCCGGTTTATCTCAGACGCGAGCGGCGTCAATGTGCACACACGAGTCACGATCGGTCATGCGCGCACGAGAGCGCACGAAATAAAGCAGAAGAAAAACCATCTCTGACGGAGCAGAGAGAAATATTAAGTCCAAAAAACAAGAAACAACACGTAAGTTTTTTTTTTTCTCACTTTGTATGTGCATAAACTCTAAAATATACCTTTACATTCATCGCTCATTCTACATTTGGTTTTTTTTTTATAGTTTTTTCTGAGAATTAATCGTTTGCGAGTATGTTCAATGACGAACTTGGAGATTGTGGGTGAAACGAAAACTAAGAGAAAATAAATGAGAAAAAGATAAGACAGGAATGAGATATCAGAGCAGACCCCATATGTATGCACAACTTCAAATAAATACCAAGATAAAACGTTGTTTAATAATATTGATATAGGCAGATATGAATACTGAAAGTAAGCTCCGCTTTATGGGTTGCTCGCACCTGCATACCTTTATCTAATCTTTCTATGTACAAATTTTTTTGTTATATCAACCAACCGCATCGACGTGCTATTGATGTGATTAGGATGAGGATATCCTGCCAATAAATTGTTTTTGCGCATAAACCATAGAAGGAAAAAATATATACAACAAAAAAGGAAGATTGTAAGTAGCCAAACCAGGTATAAAACAAGCTTGAAATGCTGCGGGCAATTGGAGTGTATTGTAAACATACTCCATTCGTCGCCAGAGATATATAGTATATGAGCAAGAGGCGCCTACACATCCTCTCAAGGTAAAATATATTTCAAGAGAATAATGGATGGATATATACACTCTTGGTTAAGTTCAAGCGCTAACTTGAGACCATGAAAATAGTTTGCAAGGAAAACGATTGGAGAAAGGTTTACAAACTGCCTTTACAGGATGATGTAAGTCTTCGTGAAAGTCTACTACTGTTGATATAATGTTTGAAGTATTTTTATTACTACAATGACAGTTCAATTGTGAATGAATTAAATTTCATAAATATAATTGTCTATTAGGATTATAAAAGAAGTTGATGCTTAATGTTTCAATAATTAATTTATAATTTGAAAAGAAATCTGTGGATAAGCATCAACGTCATCTGTGTTCTTTTGCATAGTAAAGACGAAGAGAAATATATCGAAATTGTATAATTCGATGATGGATGAACAGAATTTAATATTGGGATTTATCTGTTATGAATGATAAAAAGATTTCATCATATAATAATTCTAGAGCTCATTGGATAATGTCCGTGCAAGATAATTGAAGCATTTATTCAGCTAAAGGAAATTCTCAATCTTCATGCTGAATGTAAATTATTGATTTCTGCAATTGGCTATTATCGGTTATGGCGTAACGAAAAAATGGTGAGTTGAACAATTCAACAATTAATAATTTTCTTTATACGCAATATTAAATTAATGATTCAATGAATTTGGTGTCATGATAGCATAATAGTGATGAAACGAAATTACTTTAATGGAAATACTCATCAGTTTTAATGTCATTGATATTAAACAATGGCGCTGGTTTTAATGATAAATGATCCAACTTCATCACATCAGCAGTAATAACATGGCTATTTAAAATTCACAATATCAAATAATCATATCAATTTCATTTTATTATATTAACTATATTCACGCTCCTTAGTAATATCGTATAACGTTCATTCTAATTGAAAATTAAACTAAAATTCTCATATTGAATAAAAAAAAATTGGAAAAAAATCAGGTTGTTCTACATCAATCACAAAAATATTATTGAACCAATTTCAGCCCCCACAAATAAAAAACTATTAAATAAATTTCCAATTTCTCCGTGTAATAATTTTCCATCCATGATTAAAGAGAAAGTATATAACAAACAATCTGAACTCATGCATATAAATTTTGTTTTTTTGTCTCAACTTTCAGTGAATGTCCAATCGGAAATCGGCATTAAATCTTTGTATGACAGCGGCGTCATCAGAGTCGCAAAACTTTTATGCATATAATGCCCGGATATAAACATATATATATATATAATCGAAGTTTATTTATTGCACCGGATGAGTTATATATTGGGATGTATGGCGCGGTGCGTCATGTGTGGCGTCAGAAGAATTACAAATGAACACGATGTCAATGTGGTGACGAAACTTTTATGATTTTAGACACCTGCTTCATCATCAAAAGAATATGATATATACAGTGTCCAATTTTTTCTTTCTTCTTCCACATTATACCTCCAGACGATGATTGAAGTGGATTGGTGACACCATGACAAATTAAAACAGAAAAAATAACAAAAAAAAGAAAACACCACAAACAAGAGCAAAACCAAATGAGAAATAATAAAAAGTAATATATTTGAAATGTGGTTTGACCCTTTACGTCACCGAGGCCGTCGAGTTTGGTTGCATTTCACAGTGTTCCAGTTGAACGCTCGTGGCTTGCATAAACGATCGTTTTCTCTCGTTCCAATCCACGATACAGTGTCTCTTATATACTCAAGATGTGATATGGGAGTGGCCCCTCACAATATATACATAAATAAATACATACACAAAGATAGTTTATACCTGGAAACTGTGGTAAATGCGTTATAGAGAATTGTATTGAGATCATGGTCTGTTAAGGGAGTAAAAGCAAAACCGATACATGCATATCTACATACATAAATTCTTCCTCGGAGATTCTTTTACGGTTGCACTGAATTAATCAAACAATATACTGTTGATTTATCGAAATGGATTTGGCTTGAAGTGCCAGTGTATATCGTGCAACGCGCGTAATTAGACCGAGATGTTGTATATACTCCCTTTTATGCGCTATATATACATTCAACGAAGACACGAGACAGAAAATGATAGCAAAGGGGAATGAGATACCTCTACAGATCGAGAATGGAAGAAAACCTGTTCGTGGAAGGTACGAGGAAGAACATTGGTATACTCTTGCCTCAGGCGCGCCCGTGCTGCATACGATTACAACGCGCTCTTGGATCCTTTAGGTATCTGAATTTCTACATCCACGTGCCATTATCTCTATGGCTCTAATCGAACTTGAATTTCAATTCTATATTGAATAAATATATATATATATATATATATATAAGTTTCTTGATACAGGTCAGGAGTTTTTTTCAATTGAAACAATGGGGAATTGTTAAATAAAATTAATTCTCCAATTGTAAATGATGAGATTGGAGAATATGTGATAGTAGTAGTGCGTGTGTATATGTATTGCGATCAAATTCAAATCCAGGCATTATGCAGAGGGAAAAAAAAATTAGCCATTGGATCTCGATTCATGGGGGCATAAAATTTCCAACCTTGAGATTAATGGCAGTGCCGGTCTGGGCCTTGAGGGCGTAGGTGTGTCTTCGACTTCTCTTCTCGTCTTTCATGTATATATGTATGTATGCGTCTTTTCGATCCCCTTTCTCTTGTTTCTTCCCCCTCGGGGCGAGAATGGTGTGTGCCAAAAACCACCAACAAATGATCACAAAGCACTGTACGTATTTTGAATCGCTTGTATCTATTACCATCAACTTTATTTTATTTATAAAATTCTACTTTAAATTCTAATTTTTTTATTGTTGGTTTTAGTACACTTGGTTGACGCTGATAATTTTCTGCTTCAGAGCAAAATTGTTGTTGTTATTACTGGAGAATATGAAAGGAAAATTTCATGACTGGATACCATTGATTAACTCGTTATACGAATAAATGGATGGTGAATAAATAATTATCATGTTTTTGTTGGCGCGCGTCAAGTTTAACACTCATCAGGGGTCCAAATTATATGAGAGTGTGCATTAATTTATGACTATCAATTATAATTTGCGATGGTTATGGATGCTACAGAGTTGGAAATAAAAATAAATAAATGAAGAAATCGACGTCAATATAACTAAAGTATACATTGACAGATATAAATGGTTTATATACTTGGAGACATAGAGAAACCATCCAGACATACGTGCGTGATGTTTTACAAGTAAGTGAAACGAAGTATAGCAAACCATCCTGCGGTAAAAGACCTTTTTTTTCTTTACTTATATACATAAATGTATACATGAAGACTCTTCTTTTGTTACTTTGGTCCATTATAGGCGAACAAAAAGAAACGATTTTTCATTTATACATTAAAGCAAACGATAAGTTTGAGTAGTTGATTAATATTTGTCGAGAACATGTTGGAGATGATTTTTTCTATGACAAATTTTTTTTATAGATTAGATAAACCTGTTCAAGCATGATTCCTAAAATGGAAAAAGAGAGGTGTGGTAGGTGATATATAACAAATATACTCGCAATCAAGAGACGACGATTGGAATGTTCAGTAGTTTTATAAATAGATATATGTATATATTCATATATATTATATATATATATATTTATATGCGGACGTGACACGAGTTGGTGAATTAATTTCTTAGAAATGTACACTTGAACCCCATGCTGACTATGTGTACAGTGACTGTCATATATTCAAGCTCAGAAACATCTAAAGGGTCTCTGCACGCATCAAGTGTTTACATTCGGCGCGACAGAAAGAAATTTTTGAGGCCTTTGGATGTTTAGGGGGCCCTCATTCGTAACATCTTAAATTACATGGTACGCTCAAATTACTGTTATTCATTTTGTATTTATCGAATAGAAAAATATTATTTGTTCAATATTTCGACAGGGATATATAAAGAATGAGAAAGAAAAGATGGGTGAGACAAAAAGAACGCATTTGACTGGTTGAATGGATCAATGAGCAAAAATGTTCCGGCTTCAAGCGCATTCCTGAAGACTATCGTTGCACATTTCATTCCATCACTCATGAGGCTTCTAATGTGTAAGCAATATACCATAAATTGTTCACTCTCCCACGATAATATGTCATGGATATTACACGTAAAAATATTCACTGCACTTCCTGAAGCTCCAAAAGTTATGGGTAAAATGCAAGAAAAGAATTTTGCAATATGAAAAAATATTAATTTGCATTCTAAGTAAAATTCTTCAGAACCAGAATTCATCTACCGTGAAAGACAGGAAAATATTAATTTTCTCTTTCACAAATGTGCAGTCTCATTATGTGCTCGTTACTTCGAACAAAGCTACACATCTATCACAACGATTACCAATAACGCAGGTATATACTACAGAAAATTCTACGAAATAAGTCAATAACCCAAAGCCTACCTCAAAATGTATCATTCCACGAAAATATCAATTTTTGCGCTCAGGTCACAAAGCCAAAAATATAGCAGGTCCTACTTTGCTAAAGTATCCTCCCATGCTCATTCTATCTTTTCTTTGTTTCTGTACCTTTCTTTCCCCACATTTTTCCTTTTAAAAAAAGAAAAAAAAAAAAAGAAAGCACAAAAAAAAAGATAACGAGAATAAAACCTCAAATAAATTCCAAGATACGTGACTGAAATTACAAAATTTCTCCTGAATTCAACCAACAAAATATTATACCAACCACGTACTTATACTTTCCTAAACTCGACTTGCTATCCTAGAAATAATAAATGTTCCCCTTAAAAATTTCGTTCAACTAAATGCATCAGTGTCGCATATTCATAGTATTTATGCGGGCGTGTGCATCAACTCACTACGAGAATCAACCATGTCATTCACGTATAATCTCAAATGCTTGACAATCACCCTCTCTTCAAAACGTTCAAATATGCTGAAGAACGAGAGAAAGCAACAGAGAAAGAAGAGAAAAAAAAAAGAACAAGGAGCCACAGCTGCTCATACGTGATCCTTGTCAAGACGAGGGTTGAATTAGATCTTCCTCTTTTAGCCCCTCTATATACACATATGAGGGGAGAATAGAGTTGAAAGCAGAAGTACAGTCTAAAAGAGGACCACGTGCAACAGGTTCGAATAGCACAACACATCCCCTATTATTCTTCTATGTCTGTGGGGGGGACACCTGCAAGACATGTTGGTTCAAACCACGCCCCGCATCCATGAACATATTCAAGTGTTATTATTTAATTTTTTCCCTACTTCCTATTTAAAATCCTCCTTTTGTCACTTATTCAAACTACACTGAATATTAATAAGTCTATTCATATCTGGATAATGGCAAAATATACATAACTTAATATATATATTTATCCACGAACTTCTCAGTAGACCAGAAAATTACCAATGATTACGCCCAAAGATGATAATAACAGTGTGATTATATTCCGCCCTGGGATTAACTCTCACCACCCACGTTTAACTACACACACACACGTACACACATTTTTAATATCATGTATATTCCAAATACCAACCACGCACACATTAAACATGCAGTTGTGTTGTGTTACTTGACATCATATATGAAATATAAAACGAAGAGGCAATCTCGGGGGCGAGGGTCAAGTCTCTCTATGATTCAACCACCGTTCATGTCGTCTATTAAGATTGAGAAGATTGGAACCAATCAAAGCGAGACGCTTGAACAAACTGCGTCCTCGCTAAACAACACATACATACACGAGCACACAAACGTTAATTTCTACCTAGTATTTGTCTTGTTTGTCGTTTTATATATAAAAGATTTATTGATTTCAAATGGGCTTGACGACCTCGACCAATCAAGACCATAATAAATATCATCAAGTGAGAAGAATGGTAAAATGAAATATAACAATCCTGGAGAATATTGAGAGAATATTGAGAGAATGAAAAGAAAGAGTCATGAAATGTAATATAACATCTGAAAGTTATCTCTACTGAAAATCAGAAGATTGGTAGGTTCAACGTTTGCGAACGTACTCTTGTTTCTTTAGTGTAGGTGGGACGTAGGTGTCGACCAAGATTTTGTGGAAGACAAGGGCGAAATGGAGTAAAAGCAAAACGAGATAGTGGGAAGACAGAGTGGTGTCGAGAGAAAGAGAGAGAAATGAGACAGAAAATGAAGTGAAAGAAAGTTTGTACGCGCGTAGTGTCTTGCGGTGGGCGGTATGAGCGCGTGCTCATCCGCGAGCGGGACCACTGTTGGATCTCAAGGAAACCACCAGACATCATGCATGTACACATACAAACACACTTGACAATGGAGCTCGTGCCCTGGGTGAAGCAGCTGCTAAGAAAGAGAATTATGTCTGATTAAGACAGAAGACCGGCACATTCTCTTTACACATTCTATTTATTCTTACTACTCTTCTTCATTCTTCTCGTAATGGTCTTTCTCGAATTATATTTGTATGTATATATATATCCATACATACATATATGCATGTAATGTGTATATATACCTTGTATAATACTGTAAATAATGCGTCATTCCATTTATATAAACGGGTTTTCGAGAAAATAATGCTCATATCTTCTAGAGCCACATAATCTTCATGATTGTCGTGCGACACATGATACTTCCTATTCCGGCGTAATCTCTTGCGATATAAATAGCGAAACTGGTTATATATTAACGCATAAATATATTTACTCCAGTAATACAGATTTTATCGGAATTCACTCAGTTGGTCACTGAAATAAAGAATAGAATATGAGAAAAATGAAGTAAGTAGTAGTGAAGAGTAATTAATAATAATAGGTGGTGAAAAGATAACAGTTAACATGTTATACATCCGGTTGTGGGTCATTTGCGTGATCCCTCGAGACATAATTAGTACTTCCTCACTTTGCATGGATCACTTGTATTTCACATATATAAAATATGGTTTTTTTTTGCTCGACACATATAAAGAAATGTCTGGAGCAGAGATCGAGGTAATAATCGTACTGTGGTCAGTTACTTATAAATTTATCTCCCCATAACGGATGTAAAAAATACCACGATAATAAAATAGCTGAGCAAATGGTTTCGAAGATTAATTTTTTGTACTTTATCTAACATCAGATTAATTATTATTTAATTGCTCGACGCATATGGCGCTCAATTTGAATGATGAACAGCATACGCCATCTGTTGGAATATGTTGCAAGTTGTGCTAAAGCGTCTTCACGGAATTGATACAAATTTTTCACTACTCACATAACCTCACTTTATTGTTGATCAATAATTCGATTGATAATTAAACTGAGCAATTGATCAATCCAATAGTTAAAATTATATAGTAACATTCATTATTGTTACAAATGAAGGAAATCATCGTTGATTCGTAGCAAGTTTCATGCAAGATAAGATAAAATAATAATAATAAATTGATACATACAAAAAACCGCTCCACAAAGAATCCGGAAGTATCTATGAGACGTTAATGCGCTCGCGCCAACTAAACAACGCTCGACAATACAAAAATTAATGAAAAATAAAAAAAATCAAGAGAATGTATATGCAAAATTGAATTGGAAAATATAATAAACTATTGAAAAAGTGTAATTTAATTATGGTATATCAAGCGAACACATACGAAACATAAAGTTAATTAGCACAGTAATGCCTGGTTTAGAGGAAACTATTTGTTTTGAATCGTGTCCATCCGTGTACAGCCTAATGTCCGATGGAGTCGCTACCGAGCAAGTGAAAAAATTTTTTTTCACCTCTCGACAAACTCACGAGTCTGGACAACACGACGAGTCTTTAGAAATTTATATTCCTGAGGTAATAATATTTAGTATTACAGATCATAAAATATTCATAATTATGTAGATAAATGAGGAAAAACAAATACTACCGGTGTTACGCATTTTTTTAGGTTAGGTTTGTTCTCAGCTCTGCTTCGCATGTACATTTTTAGACGAAAATAGAAAAACGAAAGTAATTATAATACAGAATGTTAAGATAAGGAATAAACACTCATATTACAGCGTATTTTTAGTTGCATACTCTTCTTTTATCGAATTTGTATGAAATGGTCATGTAATTCTATTGTTAAAGTATTGGAAATTTTGTTGCAGCTTTTACAAGCCAGTTATAGTTTCTATACTTGGCCATCAGCACCTGTACTCGCGTGGTTTCTTTGGGAGAATCGCAAAGACTTGATAGGCCAACGAGTTCTTGAACTTGGTTCAGGTACTGCACTACCTGGCATTGTTGCGAGCAAGTGTGGTGCGCACGTGACGCTCAGTGACTCTGCAAGTTTACCGAAGAGTTTGCAGCATATTCGTAGGAGTTGTGAATTGAACGGAGTAACATCTCAAGTAAAAGTTATTGGCATTACTTGGGGACTATTTCTATCGAATTTATTGAAACTTGGCCCATTAGATTTGATATTAGGATCAGATTGTTTTTATGAGCCATCTGTGTTCGAAGATATTGTTGTAACTGTTGCATTTTTGTTAGAGCGTAATCCACACGCTAAATTTCTGTGCACTTATCAAGAGCGTAGTGCGGACTGGTCAATTGAACATTTATTGAATAAGTGGGGTTTAACTTGTAATCATATTTCATTAACTGGATTGGGCGCTGATGCTGGAATAACTGTTGCAGAATTGATGCAAGATCACACAATTCATTTACTAGATATTCGTAAATCAACTTGAACACATCTGCAGTGATAATAATATGGCCGCTGGGACTGCACGAGCTTTAAAAACCATCTATAGATTGAAAATCATCAGTCTCCCATGGACTGTAGCTGATGCACAGCTGAAGAAATATTTTTCCGAGTTTGGTTTTATCAGTGCTGCCAAAGTTATTTTCGATAAAAATACTGGACTTAGTAAAGGAATCGGCTACGTTGATGTGAACGACAGAAAAACTTATGACAATATTCTCAGACTTAGAAATTTTCATATGGATGGTTATGACGTGTATGCCCAACAATGGGTCGAATCATAAGTGTGCAATTCTTGCATAAATTTCCTCTATAGTAAAACAGTAAAACACCATAATTAATCATGGCTGACAATTCTTCAACGATAAATGATCTGGAGGAGACATTCTCTCATGCTGCTAATCATTTGCAATCACTCGTATCTAGTTTAGATTCTGGACAACTTTTAGGATTTTATGGATTATACAAGCAAGCAACGGTTGGTATCTGTGACATACCAAAGCCCAGTTGGTATCAAACACAAGCTAAACATAAATGGGAAGCATGGAAAGCGCTCGGTGATATGTCTAAACAAGTTGCAATGGAGAATTATATAAGTGCTCTCACAAAACTTGATCCTGATTGGGAACAAGCAGCTAAAGTAACTGCACGATCATGGATAGCAGTTAGCAGTTTACCAAATACTGATACAAAATTGTCCGATGCTGATAAAACTTTATTTGATTGGATAAAAGAAGGCAATGAGAAAAGAGTTTGGGATATTTTGTCAATTGATTCAATAGACATCAATACATCTGATGAAGATGGAATGAGGCCGATACATTGGGCTGCCGATCGTGGACACGTTGAAATACTTAAATGTTTAGTTGAAAATGGCGCTGATATAAATGCACAGGATGATGATGGACAAACAGCACTTCATTATGCTACTTCATGCAGTCATCGAGATGTGGTTGAATATTTAGTATCTGTTGGAGCGAAGTTATTGAAAGACAACGAGGGTTTGACACCAAAAGAAATCGCTGATGAAAACATAATAGCCATGCTTTGATTATAAATGCATTTTAGAGATAAAAAATGTCAACATTATTGTTATAATAATAATTATAATAATGATAATTACAATATCGAATATCTGTAAATGGAATTTAATAATAAAGAAAAAAATAATGTTGAGAGTAAAATTGTGTGTGTAACGTAGATAAAATTTTTTCTTTCCATATATTTTTTATAAACCAAATTCGATTAATCATATATATAGATATATATATATTTATATATATATGTATATAGTTGGTAAAGAGAAACATTTTTTTTTATTTACATACAATAAAATCGTTTAATACTCCAATAATTCTCACAGCCTAAGCCTTTCCTTAGGTAAATGCGTGCTCCAGTGTCAATGTGAAAGAATTTTATCGGTCAAATTGATATTGCTTACTCTGTTTGATATAAACGTATTTGTTTTTGTTTCCTGTAATTATAAAACAATACAATTTGCTGTTTTTTCCCCCTTGTCACATGAGAATAATCTTTCCACATTCCAATTGCTGCGATTCTGAACGTATTTGAGTGAAGAGAAAGAATATCAGATCTGTGAATGGAATAATTGTTTATATAACGCTGAGTAGATAATCATTTTTCCAACATGTAGAAAATTACTTGATATCTAGTAAAAAATATATATTCAGTATCTGTGATCGTTTTTTTGAATGAATTATATGTAAAATGCAATCAACGGAAATATGGACGCGAAACAGATCCATGATACCAATAATAATGAAAGGAAATGATAATTATCTATTCAGCAATTCATCCAATAAGCACATTTGTAATTTGTGCGCTGAAAAAAATTGACCTTTCTCAATTGAAATTTTGAAATTATGAGAACTCAATTTTGTTTCTCAATAAACAAGTAATTAAAAGTTTGTTTTTATCAATGTATGCGTTCACTAGAAAATGAATATAAAAGCTACTAGTTTTAGGCACCAATTATTCTCTCAATTTCCAGGCAATAAGACATTAATAATACCTGATTAGAAATGGAAGCCATGGCGATTAAATGTCGGAGATTGGGTATTAGAGACAAAAAACTTTGCTCAATAACGCCAAAACTTATTGCGTGATTTTTTTTCATAGTAATAAAAAGATATATATTGGTTTTTTTTTGTTTGACTCTGGTCTATCAACTAATATGCGATGATTAATCTTATTCTTAATTATTGTTTTATTATTACCCCTATAGATTGGTACTTTCATGATCGGATTTCGGCCGTGTCGTTGGTGGTGGTGGTGGTGGTGGTTGAGGTCGTGGTGGACGTTGATGAAATCGTGGTGACGCTGGTGTGATATTTTGCGGTGACTTTGGTACAATCACCGTTTCAGTCTGCGTGTGTACATCGATGATATTTCCCTCAGAACGCGTACGAGTGTGTGACTTCGTTTGATCTGGCAAGTCTGGTCGCGGTGGTTTCTCTGGTCGTTCATTCGTCACAATTGACATCGATGACGGTCGACTACCAACACTCGGACTTCTCTGCAATATCGAAGCGCTGTTTCCATTGCTGTCGCTCGTTGCATTTGAGGTTGCATTGTTTCCACGCACTTGTATTATACTGACCTGTTGTTTGTCTACCGAATACATGTGGGCCCGTTCCAAAGTCATGGGCTACAATAAAGAAGAATGAAATTATTCCACTGCCAAAATTATAACAGAGTGAAACTAAAAAATGAATTTCATTATCACTTACTCGTATCTCGATGTCTGGTTCATCGTTACTGTGACGTGGATGATGTCGAATAAGACTTGATGGGCGTACTAATCCCGCGGGACGTTCTGGGATGGCAGGTTTACTGTTTCTATCAATCGGCGTAACATTCACAATCACACTGTTGTTATCTATCTTAGGATTACGTAATTCAACAGACTCATCTATACGAAATTGAAGAAAACCAACATTATTGCATGTTCAATTGTCATTATTTTTATCAATTCAAGTCATTCACCTGCATTGTGTACTACATTCGTTATATTGCGGGGTGCTGCAACAGGCAATCGACGTTGTTCTAATGTAGTGGATGATGGTTTTTCAGCAGGAATTGGTTTTGGCTTTTGTACATCGTGATTGTCAGCATCAGCAATTTTGATTAATACGGTACCAGTACTCACTCGAGAATTAATTCCCTCAAATCCTATTGGAGCTGTTGTATCTGAACTTTTTCTTTTTTGCTCTGTGTCATTATCTATTTTTAAAATGTCATTAACTGACGACCGCCGTTCGGAAACTTTCCGATGATTTTCAGATGTAATTGCATCTTGAATTCCAATGTCAAATCCTAATGGCTTTGATTCCACTTCTAAGCTTTTTTCTAATTTATTGTTATGATGGGCCGTCGTTAATTCAGTATTCACTTCATGTTTTTGCGCTTTATACGTGTGGCGGTTGAGTGTAGATGTTACTAATGGTCGTGGTGGTTTGTCAGGTGCTGGCGGTGGTTTATCATCAATTTTGCGCTCCTGTTTATCAGGTGTACCACTTGGTGGTGTAGGCGCAGGTTTGTTTTTCCGTCTTGTCGCTGGTTTTGGACTGCCTTGTGGTGGACTATCACCCAAATCACTCAAACTACTATTCGAAATACATCTCCGCATTCCAATAATTTGGGACTCGGTACCATTAACAATGCCAACATCCAAATCTCGATCGAAATCAATTTCACCAGGAAAAAACCAATCAGCATATGTTACTAATTGTTCGACAATTAGACTAGAATTATTTGCCGTACTCATATTCATCACCATTGTATTAATATCTTCTTGAGGACTCCATATTAAATTTGGAGCAATTACAATGGCAATATTTTGTGGTGACATTTTATTAACGTCACTATTTTTCGATAGTATTGCTAAAAACTTAATTAAAAGCCGCAAATTCTCTAAATTTGCGGGTGGAAGTCGGTGTAATACCTCCCAAAGAGCTCGCAATCTTACGTCACTTTGAGTTATTTTTGCAGCTGCCATCCATTCAGGATATAATCTATAAATAAAGTTGCGGAATTAATAAACACACATATTTCATGTATGAGCAAATATAGCATAATGTTTGGTGATTTTATCAATTTTAAATCGATTAAATGGTAGCATTTCCGTCTATATGACGACTCTTGAACTACATTTGTTCATCTCTATTGAATGTAGTTGAACAGTGAACGACATTGAATCAGTGAATCTCTGACACGAGGTCATTTCAATATAGTTATTCGTACATGGTCGACGATCCTTCAATGAGGTAATGCGACATAACGACCAACAACTGTTTTCACACCAATTCTTTAGATTCCAACTATCTAATCCAAATAATTGTGTATGTAATTGATTAGTTACTCACCTATAAGTAAGAAGGGGTTCTGGTAATTCACGGAGATATGATTTTAATGCGCCGGCTACAACATGAGGATCTTTATATTCAAGTGCAGTTGGCAATGTCAAACAACATGCATCCAAGCTTAGTTTCATTCGCCGTAATTTCGATGCACCGCCTGCTATTCTAAAGAGTCCCTCTTCTTCCATGCCGAGCCTCAATAACGTTGATACGCACAATTGAATCGGCAATGCAATTTTCCTATTTGTCACTCTTAAATGTTCTTCCAAGGGGTAGCCATAAACAGGCTTCATTTCGTTGTCATCTAATGGAAATTACGTATGCGTTGAACACAAATAAAACATTGTAAATTATTTTATTAAATAATAAAGAAAGTACTCACTTATATAACTCTCTAACCCAGGAATGAGGTCTTCTAAACAATGTAAGGCACTTTCATGATAAGCTCGCTGTAGTTTTACGTATTGTATAATCGTTTGAGCAAGTTCTGTTTCACGAGACATCAATTGAAACATTTCGGCGGCCAATTGATCACGACATTGTTCAACTTTAGTTTCTGCTTCTTCTAATTCTTCACGTAAACTATCAACTTTTGTTGCAGCCGCACCACCTGTAACCAGAGTCGGCACATAATTGCTGTAGATAATCGCAACTCTTATGCCCTTTATGAATAAAATATAAACTTATTAATATTCACCTCCCGCACTATGTTTACTCGCTTGTTGATATCGTGTTCTAGCACTATCCATATCCAACGTCAACCGGGCCAAATTTCTTTTGTGTTTAACAATATTGGGAACATCCGTCTCCAAAATATGTTGAAGAGGTGCAGCAACATACTGCTCTACCTTAGCTTCATGATCAACAGCTTCATTGGCTAATGCTACTTGAGCTCTTCCGCATTCGGATAATGCAAAACTCATAAGACCTTCCTCCGCTGCATTTTCCAACATAGTCTGACCAAGTATATACTCTGGACATTTTTTCTGCATAAATAAATTATAAATATAAATGACACAATGTATTTCAAAACATTACACTTGCATAAAGTATAATCCCATGTTATTATGCGCATACCAAGCGTTTTTCCTTGTGTGCAGGGTCTTGGGCAATAGTTTGATTAGGTGGAGTACCCAATCGCTTACTCAATGCAGTCAAGGCAGCTCTTATTTGTTCTACGTGTTTGTCAGCAGCTTGCAAGTCATCGGTGAGAACCTCTGTCTTTCCAGCTCTACAACAAAACATTGGTGATCATTACAAACAGTGAATGAACTTTCTTCAATCAATCTAAATGATAAAAAACATCAAGTTCACACAATTGATATCTTTTTATCTTTCTCTTGTTTTTTTTCCTATTCCTACCTAGAAAATGTCTGATCAGCCAGTTGTTTAACACGAAAAAATTGTTTCTTCATGGTCGTCTGTGATTTGACACTTGAATGGAATAAAATAACTGAATAAAAAATTGCCGCGGTTAAATAAATAATCGTGGCTGTGTCTTCGTATTCACTGAATAAAACACCCAACGAGTTTGCATTTTTTTATCACACTAGACATGATCTTGACAGTGCACACATTATCTAGGCCGTGTCCTCTTGCATGCATTTGCAATGATAGAAATACGAAGGATAATTCTGTGTAAGTCGCTGTGAATCCGTCATAATGCTCGAATCATGATCTCACACCATTACCGGACATGTACATACACATTGAATGAGTGCACATTGGTACCACTTACGATAAGCCACGATCTATTTATATATTAACGAAATATTTTTGGTGTGAGCACACCACATGCATACACAGACGATAAAAAACTCTGACACAAATACGATCAGCGATTACGGCTGATGACACTGATAAAAAAAATTCTTTATCTAATACCACACAAAGATGAAAATTCTATCATGTTAAGTTATTGGCATTGTCAATGTTATGTTTTATTTCACGTTCGAAGTATCTATCGTGTTTGACGTGACGTCGTTTGTGTGGTGGTACCGCAAGAGTATTGTATTTCTTCGCTACAATGGCTTTTAGCTTTCGCCGTTTTTTTCCGGCAATCTTCAGACTCTTTATTGGAGAAGTTCATAGAGATAACTCGATACGATGAGTAACAAAAGAGGCGCTGCCTACATCATAGACGTAAAACGAGAGGTTATTTTGTAATCTCTGTAGCTTTGCAGTTAACTTCAGAGTGGTTTTTGTATAGCTATCGATTCAATTACTATTGATGTGATGATAACCTCAAATGTTTGGGAAAGCTACAGGAAAAATTGAAGTCTTCATGTTTGCTCTTGTTATTGTTAATTCGAAAGACGAAATGATCTTATCAAATTTCAGGATTTCAAATTTTAATCCTTAGGAGAATTATAAAGTTCGACAGCATCAATGTTTGATACAAGGGTACCAACTTAACGAGTTATTATGATAACTCTGTTCCCGCCGAAAGCAGACTAAGTTTAAATGATGCAATTACTTTATCCTTATCCAAAATAATTTTGCATGAGATTAATCAATACTGTCGCAATTAACTTTAGTGCAACACAAGAGTATACTGTGACTAAAGATTCTCATGAGTAATTCCAATGTTGATAGTGTTTTCCTTAATTCCAATTAAATCACATTGGCTAAATCAAATTTGTGTCTTTCCCGCCACTTCAGTGATTAGCTCTGTCCTCTCTACATTTCAACAATAACAAATCACGTTGCATCCTTAAAGAAGATGGCAAAAAGTAGGGTTAAGTTTGAATCACTCTAACCCACATTGTCCATTAAAACAACAACAACATTCTGATTCAAAATAATATTTTCCTTCACTTATCATCGAGATCAGTCCCTCGAGTCATGAGTTTTACGTCTGTATCATCAATATCTCAAAATGCGTCCATATTTCAAATAACATGAACCACTCTGAACTACACGCCAAATGCAAATGTATTGTATCGATCATCGAGCAAATCGTGGGCACACCGATTCTTTCATTTCAGCCAACTTCAGAGAAGCAAATAAAAAGTTTTATATCACACTCGTGGGCAGCTGGAGGAAATCGCACTGGACACACCACAGATTACTCGCTTATCCTCACTCAATTCATTATGCCAAGTGGCGGGAGTGGTAGAGCAAGAAAAGCAAAGTGGACATTCCCCTGCTTCTGTCTCACATGCTATATACCACGATTACTTGATCAGGAGAAAAGATACACAACACATAATTCCATTGCATAGAGCACAGAGCTTTCTAACATACGGCGCCGAATGTGGAAATTTTACGCGCTGCGCATATGTCAATCAACTTTAATATTTTCAATATTTGTGTGTGCGTGGTAGAAATAAAATTGTCGCAAACATGGAATTCGATACAAGATTTTTGAACGTATTAATGTTAAGCTGCGGTTTTATGCTCGTATTTACAGCATTTCAAACAATGGGTAATATCGAGGTGAGTTGTTTGACAATACTAATCAATCACTAGTACTGGTAATGACTAATTATCATTTGTTTTAACCTGATTCAATTATTATTTCCTGATTGGTTACCACTTCTGTCACTTTTGTATACGTGTATTGTTCCAGGTGTTTGAGTGTATGAGACGTGATAGGAATACACGTGTTTTGTAACGTCAAAAAGGGCGCACTTGATGTATTTCAAATAGGCGCGCATTTTTTGAAATATCGTTCAATTATTTACATATGATATTGTACCTTTCTATTATAGGTGATGCAATAATTGCATTTGAATTTCTAATCTATCAATTCTTTGCATGGGAACATTATACAGGAATTATTTTATTATCTTTGTATGTTGTTAGATAGTTTTGATTTACTCTTGAATTCGGGTAAACATATTTATCATCGTTCTGTTGATGTTACGTGATTGTATTTTATCACATTTGGGTTGATAAAATATGATAAATTGTTCGTTTAATTTGATTGTATCATTTATTTTGATTTAAGTTGAATGTCAATCGCAGTTTTGGATAAGATAATAGTTTTCATATTGATTGAAATAGAATTACGAGGTGGAATATAAAGGAAAGCATTCCTCGAGGTAGAAAAACCCAAAACTTGTATTAAGCGATCTTTGTTTTTTTAGTCTGCATGCCATCAAGAACCGGTTCCTTTATATATATCCATGACTTTACTCTAATTTTCTCGGTCATTATTGGTGCAACCGTGATATCAGGGCAGCTAAAGAAATTGTTTCACGAGAGTCTATTTTACTTGGTTGAAACTTTCGTGATAACAATTATTAGAACAATCTCACTGTGACGGTTCTACATGACGATGTACATCATCTTTATGAAATTCAATTCAGAATTCTAAAAATTTCTTGAAACCAAGAGATAGCGATGACCGCGCGGGATTAATTGCAGCAGTCGCGAACTTATCAAGAGATTACTCTATTTATTGATGAGAAAATAATACTTCAAAAAAATGTTATATGACTGTTGTCTTCCAAGAGTTAAATTCCATATTGAATGATAAAAGTTTAAGCGAACGACCTCCTGTCATACGAGTGAAAGTATACGTGTACTGGTTACATTCATAAAAATCATAAGTAGTCGAGCCCCCAGACACAAGAGAACATATGCGTCGTTGACCTTTTCTCACGTCGTCACGTAAAATACTATATTTTATGGGGAAATGGCGTTTAATGGATATTTATCTTCCTATTTGTATTGAACGTGAATTAATCTTCCTATCACGATCAATTTCCTCACAGCCACTAAACACTCAAAATAAAAATTGTCTGGCTCGAATCAATCATTAAATTTGCCAATAAATCATGAAAATATATTTTTCATTCATTCTCATTTCAGAAAACCGTTTTGGAGAGCATCAAAAATGATGATCCATCATTCAATGGCGATGGCTATACAAGTTTGGCAATAATTTACGCAGCTTTGGCAATATGCAATTGGCTGGCACCGTCATTCTTATCAATATCCGGTCCACGTATTGCAATATTCTTTGGATCCTGCTGCTACGCTGTTTTTATAGCTTCATTTCTTGCACCGAGTGCTGCATTCCTCTACACGGCATCAGCTATTCTTGGTGCTGGTGGTTCACTTCTTTGGACAGGACATGGACAATATCTGACTGAAAACAGTGATTCTGAAACAATGTCACGCAATGCCGGAGTTTTTTGGGCAATTTTTCAGTCATCTTTATTTGCTGGAAATCTTTTTGTCTATTTTATGTTCAATGAGGCGAAAATCGAAGGATCAACACGTCATCTCGTTTTCTGGGTATTGACTGGTTTATCAATACTGGGTACTGCATTGTTAGGATTTTTACGGCGGCCACCACATAAGTTATCTCTGGGTGAAGCTGAAGGTGTTTCTAGCGCTGATAAAGAATTAGCAATGCCAGTACCACAACAACAAAAAGGATTTGAAGCTGCGTGGAATGCATTCAAGGACGCCCTGAAACTATTTGCAACACGAAAAATGATGATGCTATCATTGACATTTATATATACCGGTTTGGCTTTGACATTTTTTTCTGGTGTTTATTCATCGAGCATTGGATTCACCGAAGCAATGGGTGACAAGCGGAAAAGCCTTGTTGGACTATCTGGAATATGTATAGGTGTTGGTGAAGTTGTGGGTGGTGCTATCTTTGGAATGTTAGCATCGAGAGCAAGTATATTAGGTCGTTGCACTGGCTCACCAGTGGTCATCATCGGATTCGTTACTTCACTTACTGCTTATGTTATTGTATTGTTGAATTTGCCAAATAATTCTCCATTTAGTGAGACAACTGACATTGGTTTTATCAATCCATCGCCAGTTCTCGCTATGTTTGGTAGTCTTGCACTCGGCTTTGGTGATGCATGTTTCAATACACAGGTGTATTCATTACTTGGAGTACTTTATGCAAATGAGAGTGCACCAGCATTTGCATTATTCAAATTTTGTCAATCAGTTGCTGCTGCCATTAGTTTTGTTTACAGTAGTTACGTTGGACTACATATTCAATTAGCAATTTTGCTAGTGTCAATGATATTTGGCACTACTACTTTTTGTTTTGTTGAATGGCGACATTCATCAAGGAAAAGCTCAAATCATGTAGAAAGTGAAACAACTCTGAATGGCAGCGTCAGTGCTGAAGAATGAGATATAACATTTTTACTAAATACGAATCATTTACTGACCAGTGATACTTGGACTGCTTTATTTTGTATCCGGAATATTCACATTATTCCCATTAATAAGTGCATTTTGCAATAGATAATATTTATCATTGTTTACGCAATGTAAACTTTTCAATTAATCATTAAGATGCAATAATCTACAATACAAATTTTTTAGAGTATACAAAGATGTGAGTAAAAATGATATATTTTATATAAATATTGTGAAACTGGTTTGTAACCTTCCTCTAAATAGATATTAATAATCAAATTATGTCAAGAGGTTTTTTTCGAATCGTTTAATTGCAGAAATCAGATAAACAATTAATAATGTTCTAATTAGTGTCATCAAATAATTATCTGCATTATCATATAGCTGAAGATGTAAGAAATACAGAGATAGAAAACTGAAAAATTGTATCCTACTTATGAAACATGCATAGATTGCATATGTATATATTGATAGTGATTGAAAAAAATTGTACCTGATGAAAAAAATTAATCGAGCATTCCAACAATTCGGAAAGAAAAAAAATTCATCACTCAAATTATCTTTACAATAATTTTATCTATACATTATTGTTGATCATTGTTATTTTCACTATATTATTACTATCGTAATGTTTTTATTATAATTATATATATGAATTGAAAATATATTGTAATAAAGTCTAATGTGTGCAATTAATGTTCACGGATATGTAGATAAAAAAAAAAGACATTAAAATACACTGCGTCGACTACACCTGCAGAATTCCAAATCACAAAGAAAATTACTCACCTTCAACATATAACTTCCGCTTAAAAAGTCCTCGTGTGTACGTGACCCTGCATAAAATTGAAAGTGATACCAGTTGAAGGTCAATCGCAAAGTCAAAGACCTGAATTAGTAAATGAAAGGGAATAAAATCAAATATTCAATTCTTCCCACAATTTCCATTTCAAATATTCCCGCTAATAGCGCCATTTTGTCCGGACCTCTACTAGACAAACACTGCACTCTGACGATGTATGGTGGCACTTACTTGTAATTTCTCACCACAAATATTATATCTCATAATAAATTTCTTGCAATCGTTCACGAAAACAAACTGCGAATTGCAAATAATCGCAAATATTGTTTTCGTTATTTTTTTGTGTCATGCGAAAAATTGCGAGAAAAAACGAGCAAGTGGCACTTGAGGGTCACATTTAATGGTATCAACACGACATTAAAATAAATTCATTGTCGTATCTGAAGGATTCTATATTGCGGTGCCATTCCGTTGATCTATACACATTATTCCTGAAATGCGTTTGTCATCAGTGGTCAACTGTATTAAGAGTGATCAGTACACGATAATATTCACTGAAACTAATTCCAATCAATATTTGATTGATGACAGTGTATTACACATGAAAAATTTCATATCAATGGACATGAAAATGAAGATAATTACCAATATTTCATCAGATTTTTTCACGTGAATGAACGCGAATGGATCGTCAAGACGCCCGTATTCGCGAATTACTTTGATTAAAGATGGAGGAAGGTGCAAACGATAAATTCCTTTTGAGAAGACGGTCGGCGACATTAAAACCACTTAAAGTTAAAGATGAACGAGTTGCTACATTGAAAAAGGTAAGAATGTAGTAAATAATTTGCGAGGAAATTTTTTTTCCTCCGTGTTTCGCTGTGCCATTCAATTAATTTTCTTTATTGCTCGCAGATCTTTGTCAATATGTTTTGTTTACATTTTTTTTCTGTATTTTCAGGTCGCTGCAATTTTAAATAAGTCTGAAGTGGATCGAACCACAGAGGAGAATGATATTTTGTCTTCCTGTGGTGATGTTGTCAAAGAAGTCAATCTGAGGTAGTTAATTTTTCACTTCTAAGATTGTTCTTTATATTTTTTGATCCTTCGTTTTTATTGTGCTGTAATTTACAACAATATATTTGTAGACAAGAGAAAAGAGACAAAGTCAAAGCTCGACTGGAGGAGATTGAAGATGCTCCTGATATCCTGGAAGAAAAATGTATGAGACTGGCTGCTGCTATTAGCAGAGCAACTTCACTGACTGTATATACTGGCGCTGGAATTAGCACAGCGGCTTCGATTCCAGATTATAGGGGTACTAATGGTGTTTGGACCCGTATGCAACAGGGAAAAGATATTGGGTAAAAAAGTTGATCGACTAGGAATTTAACTTGTTTATCAATCCAATCAAACATAGAATCATAACATTTGTGTTGTTTTAGAAATCATGATCTCAGTTTGGCTGAACCTACAACAACACACATGGCACTGTATGCATTATATAAAGCACATATTCTCAAATATATTGTCTCCCAAAATTGCGATGGACTACATTTGAGGAGTGGCATACCACGAACATTTCTGTCTGAAGTTCATGGAAATATGTATGTTGAGGTTTGTCGAACATGTAAACCAATCCGTGAATACTGGCGATTATTCGATGTGACTGAAAAGACTGCTAGGTATTCACATGGTACTGGACGACTGTGTCACAAATGTAATTCAATATTGCAAGATTCCATAGTGCACTTTGGTGAACGGGGTAATCTTCCATGGCCAATTAATTGGAACGGTGCGTGTCGTGCATCGAAACAGGCTGATGTTATATTATGTCTTGGATCAAGTTTAAAAGTATTGAAGAAATATCCATGGCTTTGGCAAATGGATAGGCCAGTGCATAAAAGAGCATCACTATACGTAGTTAATCTTCAATGGACACCAAAGGATGAAAGTGCTGTTCTAAAAATAAATGGCCGTTGTGATGAAGTTATGATGAGGGTTATGGGCCATTTAGGGATAGAAATACCAGGATATAATCGTGCAAAAGATCCAATCTTTTATCATGCTATAAGACTGCAAAACGGTGAATTATTGACGACCACACAACCGTGTTTAGAAGAACCTTCCATGGTTCAAGATAATTCAATAAATAATAAGCAAGATGATAATGATGATGATGATGATGATGATGATGATGATGGTGATGATATTGTAATTTTGTCAGATGGTAATGAGACAATCCCAAAAAAGGAAGAAGATTGCGTTACGCAAATTGGCCTTTCTGAACAATTGGCCGCCTATTCCGCGCCATTCTTCACTGCGCTACCATTTTTATCTATGGGCTTACCATTCCCCCCAATGTTCCTTTATCCACAACTGACGCCATTACTTTACTATCCATTTATTCAACCTACACCAATCAAAGAAGAAAAAATTGAAGAGCCAAAACCAAAACCGGCATGTACCTTTTGTATGGAAAATGAGGCATCGCCAATTTGTTTATTTTATCAACACAACGGTGACAATCCATTGATAACAGATGTTGTTACTGTTTCTGTTGATAATGAAAACGAAAGCAATATTGAACAAATAGCTGATTCGGAAGACACATCAATGCCAACAGCAACGGCAAAAAATCCTGGATGGTTTGGCAAAGGATATCGTAAAGGATTCCGCAAGAAACGGTAGCATATATTCATATACGTTGAAAACAAGAAAGAAAGAAGAGGCGAATGAAAACAACAAACAATAAAAATTAATATTTCCCGTACGGATTATAAACGTAGATTACGTGTGTATGATTATCATCATATAACTGACAACCCAATAATCTCTTACTATGACTGTGGCGCATAGCGCAATCATGGAAATTATTAATTCTATAATCGTAACTACCATCTCTTATTCATCCCTCTCAACAAGTTCATTTTATTAATAAGTGTAAACAACAATACCGTAACTATATTGTGAAAACCATTTTGTGTTTGTTTGTTTTATCATCAAAGTATTACAACAAAATTATTTATTAATACATAACAGAGAGAAAAAAATAAGAAACAATGATAAATTTGATTTACCGAGCGAGTTTTCTCACATATTCATATAGCATTTCTGCGCATGAGGTGTAGACCATTATTCTAAATGCGAGATTAAACATACATCTATATATAGCTATACATGTCTACATTCTATGAGTTCTCCAAAATACGAATTCGGAGTGATTCTACGCCCTCTCCTCGTTTAACCACATTGAAACGTTCAAGACTGATTCCCATTTTTCACATTGACATCTTTGCAATCGCTGTTTCTTTCATCAAATATTTAGTGTATATAATAAATAGTGCACTGATCTCTTCAAACTGAGAATCAAGCTTGATCCCTATCTCATATAGAGAGACAACATCGAATCCCCCAAAAAGTTTTGTGCGAAATGGCGCATACGTGGGTCGTCAAGTGGGAGCCCGGGTGTCGCGGCTGGTGAGCACCCACCAGTACCAGTGCCAGTGTACAATCGATATTTCGCGAGTCACAGAAAGAGGGAAGGGTGGTTGGTGGTAGTGGTGAATAGAGAAGAGACAGGCAATGGAGAAAAGAGAAAGAGAGCGCGCGCGAGGGTAAAACACATCACACAGAAGAGTCAAAACGAAAAATAATAAAAAGAGAAACACAGTTCGCGACATTTGTGGCCGTGAACGTGTGTTTCCTACTACATCACCATTCTCATTTTCTCTATTCTTTCATTTTGCTCTGAACATTTACTGTACAAAAAAAAAGAGTATGTTTTTTTTATTGAAATACGTTCAAGAGGGCTCGTGACCGAGTGACGTTTTCTTGATGAATATACAGATATATTAAAACAGAATGTGTGAGTCCTCCGGGTTTGTGGATGCGCGCGTACATTCATCGGCATTTACATTCTCGGTGTAGTAAGTCCAGTTTGTACTACGCAGGTTTGTCCACCTTCTGCTTTTGGCAATAAAAATATAAATCAGCACAGCTCAAAAACGGCATTTACAACGTTCATGTGAATAACGCCAGAATGTCATGTTCAACGGTGTACATCTTGTGCTACTACTACGGCCCTTATAAATAGTGGTGAGTGAATGTCGTAGTACCGTACAGTGACTTTTGTATATACATGTAGATACACATAACATATAAGCAGAGTGAGATAAAAAGAGAGCGAGAGCAAAAATGGGGAGGGAAAATGGAGCGAGAGAAATTTGCAATTGGAGAAAGGGGGTAGTTGGTAATGCGAAATGGGAAGGAAGCGAGAAAGCAAATAGGGGTCTCATAAGGTAGATGGTTTTGAGTACAGGGAATAAAAGGGTAAACGCAAGCGAATGATAAAGAGAGAAGAGATACAGAGAGAAAGAGAGTAAGTGTTGTAGGTGAAAAACCCATGGTCTGTTGCTATGGTGACACCCTTAACTGTGCAGCATTCGGGCGCGTTATACGGCAACGCGTGGGGTATATTCACCACTGCTGTTGATACTTGACTGCAACCCCGACGAGGGTGGCAAATAGTTACAATGCTTCTGACTTGGACAACGAGCGTCAACAGTCGATGAGGAGGCTGAGCCACCCAGGGATCGCTCTCATGTACCTACTTCCTCCACCAAGGACACACTCTTTTCATATCTCATCACTTTCTTTATATAACATTCTGTTTCATGCTTAACATCTGTATGTTATCACCCTGTTACTCAATTTTATTTATTCTTTTTCTTTCACTTCGTATCTCGTTAATGGAAGAAACGTTCCAATTAACACATCATTATTCATCGTCGTCAGTTGAAGTCGAGTGTTTCAACTGGAACGAAAATAAAAATATATGAAAATTTAATTTGTGATAGAGAATGAGCCCATATGATGAAAATATGTTGGGAATGAGATTTGTTTGTTTATTTATTTATGATGATAAAATCCAAGTGAAACAGGATTAAGCAATTGGCGTCGATCAGAGTTGAACGAAGTGCATTTGAGTAGCTGTATATCACTGGGTAATGGCATCACAAAGCTCCATATGAGCCCCGGGACCCCGACGGTGGTCATGGCTAAACAAGCTTTCCCTCTCTATCTACCCTATCACACAGTGGCTCGCTTGTCGTGTGCTCTTCTCTACGCTCGCACTACGGGCTTAATACTTGCCTCGTAATTGATGTTAATTAGAGCTATTGTAGCAAAGCCCCAACGTCCAATCATCCAACTAACTCTGTATGCTCTGTGCTACAACCATTTCTCCATTTGCTTTAACCGGCAAATTATTTCATAAACTTTATGCGTTAATTTTAGTGTTTTCTATTGATCAACAAATGTATGAAAAAAAAATAATGCGCAATTATATGTTGTTGATGACTTTTTTTATTATATTTTTAGTTTTATAGGGATTGTTGGATTTTGATGGACCAGACATTTTTTTTTTCTAATAATTTTCCGCTCTATATTGCTGGTTTGTTGAGTTTTAGTTGACTGGATTGTTATCTGATATATTCACACCGGTGTGTGGCTTATCTAATCACCCTCCTATATTTGTCTTGTTGCTTGCACACTATCTCGTTTTGTAACGCATCGCCAGAAGGCCATTATGATCAACGCAAGCGAGACATTTTGAAGGGAAAAAGTGTGAGGGTGATGCACGAGTTATGAGCATGTGCACATGTGTATGAAGTTAAGGTAACGAGCTACGTATATATATATTTCAACAGTAGAGAATAAAATAATTCAGAGATATGAAAATGATAAGAAGAAGTACTTCACTTTTTCCATATATGAATAAATGGGTGGATAGTCGTGGTAACAATTGCATTTTCACAAGTGCATTTGTACTCTTTGAAATTTAAATTTTCATCGTGAATATCCTGATGGTATCATGGGACACAATTATGTGTCTTTCAAGTTATATTCATAATGTAAAATGTCATCCAAGAGTGTAACGTTTTGTGAAATTTTCTTTAGACTACTTCAATTTTATTAGCTTTTTATGTGGATATGCATTTGAAAATTTCATATTGCACTTTTACATATTTTATATGTTGGAAACGGTTCAAGTATAATTTTCTTATGAAAATGGATGAATTTTTTATGTTGATTCATTATGAATGGGTGGAGTATGAATGAATGGATGAATGGAAAATAGCGATACAATTTATGGAAGATTGTTTTATATTTTTACTGGTATGTTGAATCTAAATTTTGGAATGAAATTGTGGTAAACGTGGTAATATTTGTATTCAACAAATAATTTGATAAAACATTCAACTCTATTTCTTTTAATAATAAATTGATAATAATTCTTCAACAATTTCAAATGCAACAATTCATATCTCGATTATTTTCGTCAGAATTTGCGTATTCGAATCAAACACAAATTGTATGTTTAATGTTCCATAACCCCAAAAATATTTCACCACAAACTTTCTTTCAGATATGAAAAATAAATACTCCCAATTCTTTACAACAGAACCCAAATTCATCAATGCTACAGTGCAAGAAAATCGAGAACAATTTATCAATCATCCACCACAATTCCAATCAAAACTTTCTCTCAAAATTCCATCTACAAACCAAATTTCTCAAACAAAATACACGAACGAGTACCATACAAAGAGAATTTCTTTCTCAACAGCATCCAAATAATAAAATAATTCAAACATAGTACAAATAAAACTTCATAAAGTAATTCAAATTAAAATATTCTCAACCTTTGCCAATAAATTCTCCTCAAATTCTCTTTATATTCATACTAAAATTCAGTAAGACCAAATTCTTCCATAAACTTCCTACAAAAAGAAAATAAAAATCGCGAACAACAAACACACACACACATACAAATTTCTTTGTGCTGTGTGATTCACATCGACATCGGTGAGAGAAAAGCAAAGCGCAAACCGGTGGCCAGCGGTGGCTGTTCGAATATTCCATACAACTCGCGCGCGTGTCGTCATCATAACCTATACTACTACTACTACTACTACTACTACTACTACTACTACTACTACTACATACTACATACCACTACTTCTACTACCAGTAGACGAGTGGGGAAACGGGAAAGTATAGTTTTTACCCTGCACAGCATAAGAAAAAGCGAGACAGAACTATACGCACGGCGGCATCGGACAATGGACCCGCCCGAGCGCTCTAGCGGCGTTTCATCGTACTAAACTACCAGTATTTGACGAAGTCTCACCGTAACTCATGAGCCTCAGCATTTTAGTGTTGTGCCATTTGTCCTCCTCAAAGCAGCGTCCGCGTTTAACAATAATTCTATCAACATTTAATAATAAAAAGACCGGGCATTATACAAAATAAAATGTGTGTGGTGGTGAATTACTTCACAATTACAACAATTCAAAGAATAAATTCATTTTAATTCCTTGTTTTTTTTTACATTTTATTATATTGTCGCGTGTTCTCTTTATTTCTTAACCGCGCGGTGACGTCGGCGGCGTCTTGTGCTCGTTATATATCTGCAAATATACCGATATATATTTATATATACATACGGTTAAAGGTGGAGCGAAAAGCATGGCGCATTTAACTTGTGTTTGCGATAAAACAGAAATTCCATCACTTTACAGGTGATATTTGGAAGACAAAAAGGAAATAAAATTAACTACAATTAATAATAGTATTTTTCGTGTATTTTAAATTTGTTTATATTTGGTATGGTGTTTTATTGCAATAATATTTGTTGCCAATTTCGTCGTTTAAATAACAATTATTGGAGAGAGTCGCAACGGCGATAAGTTTATTGGGATCGACAATACAACATGAGAAGAATCAGTGGTAAGCCGCATTGTGGTATATCAGTAACATTATATTCAATGTAAAAATAGTATAGGGGAGAAAGAATATTTAATATAGGTATAAAATTATTGAGAAAGTATTGAAAGTGTACCATTGGCTGTGCACAATAAATAGATAAATTGTGTGAATGTATTTTATATATTTTTCCTTTTCAACTTTGTTAGAGGTTTTGTGGCTGATAAGAAAGTTGTGGGATGGATATTGGAATTTTTCGTGTTGTTTGTATTTATCTGGTGATAATGAAAAATTTTAACAGCTGGCAATCGATGTTTTGATGTTCGATAGTTGGTCAATTTGAAAAGGATATTGAGATTGTGAGAATGCGTTCGATATTAGAAGTTTTGATTTTTTTTTGGTCGATATATTGAGGTATTGTTGAGGTTGTGGAGATTATGAAATTATATTTAATACGAAGAATGTATTTCATAATTGTTTCTGAGAATAAAACTTGAGAATGTTGCTTTTGCGGAAGTAATGTTGCTGATAAAAAAGAGGTGGATAATGTTGGGATTTTTTTGATATGGTTTTTTTAATTTTATCGATTTGATGGTTGAGATGAAAATTCACCATCTGGTAATAATCGTTTGATGGGAGTTATTAATTTATTGATTATTAATGACAAATATATTGAGGTTATGAAAATATTTTTGGTATTTTGAGGTCGAGAAATTGATGAAGGTTTTGTTGAGGTTAGAATAATTGTGAAATTATTATTGAAAAAGGGAATTCTTGTGATTGTGTTTCCTAGAAAGACAGTCAGAGAATATTTCGCGGAATTGTTTTTTTATGCGTAAATGTTGAATAGTTGGATTGGAATGTGTTTATATGTTGTTGATATTAATCTGATGATAAAGAATACAAATCCATCATTTTATATCTAATAATATAATACAAATAATTAGTTATGGAGTGAAAGAAGATTCTTCTAGTAGATATGAGAATGTTTTGGAATTTATTTTTCTATCTTCTTTTTATTCAATGAATCAGATGAGTTATGGTAGAGCTTTTGTAAAAATATCGTATAATAAATGGGAGGAAAGGAAAGATATATCATATAATACTTTCTGATAAATTCTTTCTTGTTGTAAATAAAAAAAGTACTCGATAACAATTGTATTTTCTCAATATATTTGTATCAATCGATCTGATGTGTTCACAACGGAAAAATCCACCATTTTGTATCGATTATTCATCAGAAAAAAAAAACACCAGTTGGTTATGAGAAATGATGTTGAGATAATGCAGAAGCTTACAATTCTTTTTTTTTCTTCTATTTCTTGATATATCAAAGAAGTCATTGAGTCTGCGCAAATAGAGAAATTATATTTGAAAACTAGAACGCATAACACAAACATTTAAAAATATAACCTAACAATATTTCTACTTACCAGATTTCTATACTGGATAAAAACGATGGATAAACATTTTTCAATACTTCACTCTACCACATTTTATTACTTTCAATTCCAAGATAAGGAAGAAAAATTGACCATCTGTTCTCGATCATTTCACCAAGATAATTAGTTACGAACAACGATATAGAGGGCATGAGAAAGTGTTCAATATTTTTTTCAATCCATCAATGACGTTATTATTGATGCATTGCAATAAAGAATAATAAAACAACGATAAACATCTGAAGAAAAAAAAAAAAACACATTTATGATAACAGAAACGGCAGCTCCTGAAATATCAATTAAAAAATATTTTTCATCATCGACATGTTTACTGTTTTTAAAAGACAAACAAAAGAACATATTCACCAAAATTTTAATTCTCAATAACACATCAAAATATCAATCACATTTATCAACTCAAAATACCAATTTACTTTAAAAAAAAAAAGATACATTTGATTTAATACTAATACAACAAACTATTTACCAGTAGTCACAATAAAAATAAATGTGCATTTAAAGCAAATAAATTTTTACATTGTATTGCAATCAACCTCAATGCCATTGATCTAAAACTACAAAATATAACACACCACCATACTGTCGATGTTGTTTGTAAATTGAGTCACGCGATGCGGGATTATTTTTCTTGTAAATAAAAAACGTTATGTGCCTGCATGACGATATAAATTGAAACACAACTGTTGTTACATAGTAAGTGACGATTTTTAACAACACACAATCGTTCGTTCGATCTCGATTAATATACATATTTATTCTAAACGTTCATTGTATATCATATACATAAATATATTCTACAAATGAGTGATATCATATAAAGTAACGTCTTCCATCTTGTTTTTGCAAATTAACTCAGTAGCGTAACCATTTATTTTTCATTGCGTCTCTGTACTCTTCCTACGGGGGCGTCAGTTGAAATAAGAATAAGAAGAGGAACCCCCCAAAGTATCGGCTTACGACGAACATCGTAAAATCTTTGCACGATTCCCGTTCCACCTATTCGTTCTCCCGTAACGAAGCGTAAAACAGTACACGGACCAATGCGGATCGCAACAGCAACGTATATTATATACACACGGACTCTCAAGTTTTTCTTTTCAGCTTTTCCTTTTTTTTTTTTCTTCTTTTCCTTTTTTATAACAATTTTTTTCCCTGTCCGTTTTCTCGAACGGAAACATTCATGATCAGACGATAACATGAATGCCCAAGGGGCATAAGGCAACAGAGATGGTGTAGACGAGGTATGGAATGACCGGATCTGTGGATATTTTGCAATCCCGACGGTGGCAGAAAGAGAGGCTTTCATCCACATATTAAATACATAAATATATGCATTTGTGTATTTATATGTGGATGAATTTATATGTGAGAGAATATATGGTTGTGTCCTCGAACTCGTGCGTTCTCATTTACTTCATAACAAACATTGCACCAATTGCGTAAAGAGCTCCACTGTAAATTAAAGTAGATCCCCCGGCTCAACTACTCTCCAGTGAGTCAGAGTGAGAGGAAGAGTAATTATAAAGTATTTATCATTATAGCGTTATAATGTATTGAATTTTCATATAGTGCTTTGCTTTCATTTGTGAATATATATATATATATGTGTGACTCTTTCGTATGCACTGCGATTCTACATTTTCTTTTATTTCACTATTTATTCGTTTCTTCCTCTTCTTTTTTTATCTCGACAATTTTTTTGTCAGTCTTTCCACGACTCTGCAGGCTCAATCGACAAGTGCACTTGGACTTTAGCCCAAAAGTTGAGAGACACACACGTACACATGAATAAAAAAAAAAAAAGAATCAGTAAAATCGATTTCTCTTACGTGATTTTTCTTTGCTTTTAAATTCTTATTTTTTGTTACTAAAGCGTCAACATTATCGAAAATATTGCTCATCCCTAAATTTATCTCTCATTGTTTTTTTTTGCATGATGGATAAATATGTTCATATGTTTACGTGTATGAATTAATTCAAGTTATATATATATATTATGCCGGGTGTTCAAACTCATGGCGATGACGTGTGGTAGAGCAATTAATGTCTAAAAGAAAATATACGACACGTGTAATTTTAATTCCAAACACACATATATTTGTATACATTCACATTTGTTTTCTCTTTCTCTCTTACCGTTATTATCATGACAATCCTGCAGAGACAAAAGTAAAAGCAGAGAGAAAAAAAAAATAAAGAAAAGAAATAAAGAGAGTAATAATTTTTCATACACTTCATTTCCGCAATGACCCAGCTGCTAGAACTCTATACATATCCACAGAGATTTTTCAAATCTACGTGAAGTAATCGTGATCACGAATGTCGCCCGCAGCCTACAAATGAGAAGAGGAACAAGAGAAAAAAAGAAAAATTGCGAAAAAAAAAATCCCGATGAACTTTATATAAAGAAGAAAAAATGAATCAAATACATTTCAAATCAACAGCGCACGCGCCGCCATTTTATAATACGAAATGTTCTCTTTCATTGTACGTGTCAAATGCAGTTATATATCTATATAGAGCTGATCCTGAATATCGCGTGACACCGGAAGAGGTTCGTCGTCGTGGATTACACACAGAGCGATGGTAATTTAGAGCCACATAGCTCGAGGAAAGAAATGGAACAGAAAAAAAAAAGAATGATGATGAAAAAGGAAGAAAAAAATACAAAAGAGAGTAAAAGGAGATGTAACCTCTCGATACCAGTCCAACAACCATTTTCGTAATGGTTTGCGATGGGGTCTTTCGTCTTTATTTATTTTTTTTTTTAATTCCAAGCGACCTTGGTGGACGGCCTTTGTTTCGCTCAAGCGAGGACGCGACGAAAAACCGGTGTAGGTATAATATAAAAGAGAGCAATGAGACGTGAGATGGTAGGAGAGACACAGGAAGACCCAAACAGCCGTACGCTCAGTGTATATACATATACATGTGTACGTGTGTGTGTATAGCACATGAATTAAAATCCATCGATCATTTTTGGATATTTGAGAAATCAACATGTCCTCAAAGAGTTTCTTATTAATTTTTTTTCTATTCTGTTTGTTTGATATTCCTGTTTTTTTTTTTCCCCTTTTTTTTTCTTTGTTGTATGGATTCGTCTTCGCGACTGACGAGAGATGTGTCGTGTGTCCCATTGCGGGAAAGACGAGGGGTTTCCACGCAAGCCACTCGCTGATATGAAGAGAAGAACGAAAGTAAAAGAGAGATATATAGAGATGGTGAATAGGGGAAAAAAGAGGGAGAAAAAAGAAAAGGGGAAGAAGAATGGTGGAAAGAAGATTAGCGGAACGTCCCTTCTTTAATACTATGAGGGGGGTTTTTACGTCACGACGACGGTCAAACTAATATGGCAACGCAGGTTCTTGGTGGGCCGTTATATTTGACTCTTTGTGAGACTATGTGTACTTCAAAGAAACGGAGAGAACTGAGAGTGATGAGGATAGGAGGACAAGTGACTCTTGAGAAAACAGGGAATATATGTATACATATTGTCAAGCGGCGGGAATGTAATTTCGCTTGAGATGGTTAGAGGGAAAGAAACAAATTATGATTAGCATTGAGTAATTATTTTGTCTCGTTTTGTAGCCAAGAGAATTAGATGTTAAGCTGTTCAAACAGTTTGAAATTACTTATGTAGAAGTGAAATGTATGAGGGAAAATTGTGTTTTTATGTATGAAGTAATTCTGGGAAAAAGAATTTATGTTTGGCAGTGACAGTTGTAGGATTTTTTTTTTCTTTATTCTTTCAACGTATTTCTGGTATTGATGATATGAAAGATGGAGAGATAAGAATTTTTTTTTTCTTTTCTGTTTGAATGTTTGATTATTCAATTTTTTTTTTCTCTTTTCTTTTTCCATGTTGACGCTTGTATGATATAATGGTGTTATGATGATGATATTATTATTCGAATGGGTGTGTTGGGAATATGGAGTAGTACAAAGTTAGTGAGAGAAATGGCGGTTTGATTGAGGAGTTATTATAATTTTAAATGTTTTATGGTTGAATGGAAAAAAAAAGAATATTTTTAAATTGAATGAAAAAATATTTTTACAACAATTATATTTAATATTGAAATATAATTTTTGATTAATTTTAATGTGGATTTTTTGATAAATAATTCTGTATTTTCTCAAGTTATTGACACTTGTCCTTTTTAACTTTTTAAAATAAGTGAATTTAATTTTTTCAAGTGGTAAATTATTCATTGACTTCTATTCAGTTTCTGTTTGCATATTTCTAATGAATTCTAACAACATCAAAAGTTGTTTATGAATAATATCAAATGAAATTGATATTATTCAGTTATCCTTTTGTCGTTTATCAGAATGAATTTCTAAGAATTTTTATCTTATTTTCCGAGAAAATAAACATTAATGTTAATTACAATCCAACAACCTGCGGAAGCTAATCAGGATGTTCATAAAAAAAAAACACTAGGAATAATTCATTAGAGAAAAAAAATTTGTTTCTCATTACAATTCCAACCCACCTACTAATTTTAATAAATTTCCACCGTAATACTCTATAAACATACACACACAGTTATATATATTCATGGTTGAATAGCAGTTGACAGAAAGCCGGAATTCGTATAGGAATTCCAAGGATCTCAGGAAGTTATGTCGTCTGTCTTCTCAATTTACCGTTATCTTCCTCGCCAGTAAATCTTACAAAAATATTCGACATCATTCTCATCAACTCCTGCAAATAATCCAACATTTTTTTTCAACCTCATCTTATTTTATCAACACCAAAAAAAAAATATCTCTACACCGAACGGGTGAAAATAATCGTGTTTTTCAGTGTACTTAGTGGATAAATGTAAATAAAAGAAAAAAAAATAACACAAAGGTAATCTGAGCCACGTTACCCAAAACGTGCAGCGGTGCTTGGTCACGTCTTGTTTACACGCTGGGCCTATATATCGAAGGCGTGGCAACGTGGTGCCCTTTTTTTTTTCAACGAGAGCGAGAGGTGAGAGATCGAAATGGGGTCCCTGAACATTCAGTCATTACACACACTATACATATATTGATATACACATGTGTACGTTTATAATTATACTTGCATCCCTCATCCAGCAAATAAATTACAGTCGAATCTTTTTTTTTTTTATATTCATTACGGACATGAATAAATATATATATCCTGTAATATTGCCTTGACAAAAAGGAAAAAAGATATTCTTTTTTGCTTTATTCTATTCCACATATTATTTTTTTTTTCCCCTCTTCAATTTTTTTCTTTATCGAAGGACGTCAAGGATGACCGTCATAAGACGTGGCAACACAGTCTCGCGCTTTGCAAGGCACTTCGCCTCTACTCAATTCCTCTGCCATTTTTTTTTTCCTCCTTTACATCTTCACTACTAGTCAAACTGAGAACATTAGTCGATCTCTCTCTCTCGTTCATTGTTATATCACACATACCATATCGTATATTTTCGCAATAACAAATACTCTGGATAGCCATCACAACTACTAACTCTTGCATTGCTCTTGCATCGTTACATTGAGAATATATTTATGCTTGGCTGCGACATTTGATAATAAAATATTTTCAATGCAGTGGCCATAAAGAAGAGTCAAAGTACGGAAAATAATGACGTAAAGATGGTGGAAAAAAGTATGACAAAAATATGAGAAAGAGAAAGAAATGTAAAAAAGAAAAAAGAAGAAAAGATTGGGAAGTGAATTCGTAGCAGACGTTCGATAAAAGTGGCGATGAATGTATTTTACTTTTTCCCTTTTTTTTTTTTGAGAGAGTTAAAAGGGACTTTCTTCTTCCTAACAATATATACATGTGTGTTATATGTGTCCAGAAGCCATGCGGGCCAACGAGAAATATACAGTTATATGGATACATAAAACTTGTATGTATATGGTGTGTGTGCGGGTGTACTTGGCATTCGAAGACGTCCCTCAAAATCATGAAAGATAGAAAGAGCAAAAACGAATGATAATACAGACTGAGTTAGAGTGAGTAAGAAAATAAGAATGAGAAGAGGGGAGAGTGAAGTCAAAGCCCGACATGGATGTGAGAAGCTCCGCCTTATCCATCCGTTCGTCTTGTACACAAAGTTGAAGGCGCACGCAATGTCTCCACGATCTCTCTTTACATTTTTCTTTTTATCTTTCTTCTTTCTTCGTTTACTCCCCTGTTATATATATATATATATATATAGTTTATAATACGGTAGAGGCGCGTACACGCATGAAAAAAAAGGGTCTTCACGGTCACTTGTTGTTTCCTTTTGTTTTTTCTCCGACTCTCTTCCTTTATTTATTTATTATTTATTATTATTTATGATTTTTTGTTTTTTATGCACATTTTTTTTTTTTCTTTTGGGGTTATTTATTTATTTATTTTTTTCCATCGTTTCTCAATAGACACTCGGTGTGTCTTGAACGAGCGAAGAGCAATTTTAAGCTGAGTATGAAGCTATCGCGCGGCTGTATCCTGGAGGTAATAGCCATGCTTGAAACGTATAAGATTATTCACTATGTGATTTTGTTCACGCCCACGTATATATATATATGTATTATATATTATATATATATATATATATATATGTGTGTGTGTGGAGAGGGTTGAGAGGTGGTGGCGGGAGCCATGAGGAAGGAAATTACCAGCAATCCAGTGTGGCATTAGTTTAAAATCATAACTCCCCTTCTTGTACGAGTAATATTTATTTATATATATTTATGACGATATATATATAAATATATTTTTTTTTCTGTATGCACTGAATGAGAGATGAGTTAATGATGTTAGGTAATGTAATGAATTTAGTACAGAAGTTATGGAGGGAAGAATATTTTTAATTTACAGTTTTAATTTTATTTAGTTTACTTCGGTTTTGTTTTATTTGGGTCGTTTCTTTTTTGGTTTTATTTTGCTTCATGGGTTACATGGTGGTGAAGTAATAAGTGAGAATGTTTTGCTGAAGGTAAAATTGGTGACGTGAGTGATAGGTGTAGAAGAATTTTTTTTTGGTGATATGTAAAGATTTATATGTGAGTTCATATTGAAGTAAGTTTGAAGAATGAAAACTTTTATCGTTTTTCTTTTTTACGTCAATTTTTTTTTGTGATTTGTTGTGATTGATGGAAAATGTGTTTGAAATTTCTGATCGGGTAATATTTATTGCGTATTGGCTCGCAATTTTATTGAATGACAATTTTATTTGTGAAATATTATTGAAGTTTCAGTGTTGTGTCATTTATGATTTATATTCTATTATTTTATTTTTTTTTTTATTTATTGCTCTGTACTTTTCCACATTTGTGAGTAATATTGGCGAGATATTATTGAAAATAATAGTTGAACACTCAGTTGTAGCAGTAATTGTATATTATTTTTCTCATTATCGTCGTAATGGTATTTCTTTTTTTTTTTCTTTTTCTTATTCCAATTTATTTACCAATTTAGTGAAGTTAAATGAGTCACTGGAAATTGTTTTCGCTGTTGTTAATTATTAGACAAAGTATAAATGTTACTTTGAATAATGATAATGTTCGTCTCGCGGGTGCTATTGTTCACAGTTTACAAATTCTTCATGAGGTAAAAATTAGTTTGGGAAAGTTTCAATGGAAACTTTAATTGATATTCAATAGTTAGAATGGAACAGTCAATAGTTAGTAAGAACAATACAATTGCGCATTCAATCTTCATTAATAAGTTTTAAATAAGTTTTTATATAAAATTCATTGCATTTTTAATTTGAATTAATATTGTCATAATTTTTCAAGTAGAATTATGTAATTTTCATGAAAGAACAACAAAAGAGAAGGAGATATAATAATTAATTTACGACTGATTTTATTTTATAAAATACAAGAAAAATTTAACAAAATTTAAATTGAAGTTTTATTCAATTGAAAATCAATTTTCAATGCAACCCAACTTTTGTTTTGTTTATTTTAATAGTATGGAATTTTATTTAAACAAATTTTGAGATTTAAAAGACAAAAATTCAAATACAATAGAAAATATCAGTTCTCTCACAGTAGTCTAATATATCTGTATTGATAGTATTGGTAATGAGGTCATGAAACTGAGAGAAAGTGACGAGTGAAACGCAATAGCAAAAAGAAAAGAATAACACGAAGATGACAAATGAACAATGACAAATATTAATACAATTATTATTTTTTTTTTTCTATTGTTTATATTTAATATTCTAACACTTCTAATTATATTTCTAACACTCAATTCATAAAAAACAAACTGATGTATTAATAAATGCAATACCAATGTGTTAAAAAAAAAGTCTCTCAATGCATAACAATTTAACATAACAATAAATTAATCTCAGTCGTTCCATCTCTATCTATTAACGTCATCATCATTTTTTCTCTTATCACTTTGAACTTTATTCATTTCTCATTATTACAGTCACGGCATTACACTCATTTTTCAATTTTCCCTTCGTTTAATAAACGTTCACAAGTATCACATACAGTAAACGAGCAAGAAAAAAAGAGGAAATAAATAAATAAATAGAAAATAAACGAAAAATATAATGTTCATGTCTCATCGTAAACCGCAATCTTCACGCTCACATTTTTCACTTATATACTACGTAGTCAGTTTTGCTAAAGGTGTAGAAAAAAAGAAAGTAAAAAAAAAATAGAGAGAGGCGCAAATGTGAAGTAGATGGTGGGAGCTGTGCAATGTCATAAAGTTACTTTCGTCGTCTTTGGATGAGTGTCTTCGTATATTTTCGGACCGTAAATTTTCTAGAGCGTCTTGTCTAGGTTTTCACCTTATCATCTCTTACCTTCATCCGGCCCATACACACATTATCTATACATATACTTACATCTCCAAATGGAGTTTGCATCTTTTTTTTTAAACGAAAAACTTTACTTGCGAGCGAGTGAGTATAACAGAAGAAGAAAAAAGGAAAACAAAAACAAACAAAAAATACACAACAAAAATGATATGAAAATAAAAAGGAAAAAGACAAGGGGAAGTATAAAGTTGTGGGGAAAAAGAGAATAAGAGTGAGAGAGAGTGAGGGAGGGGGAGAGAACAGTGGAGTTCAACGAACACGTCGCCTGGCACGTGCGACGATCGATTCCTTGGTCCCGCCTTGTACTCTTCGCTTGCACGTCGCTGCCGATGATCACACAGGGCGCTGCACTGCGGCGGAAAAGACTGGATTAGTCCTTGAAGACTATCTCCCTTATTCCCCCTCAGTATTGCTTCGTTATTTTGTATGTGTGTATGTGACACGTTTGCCATTATCCTCTGATGTGACTCTTTATTGAAAGAAAAATTAGCATAAAATAAACGTCTTGCTCTCGTCTCATCGTCACTGGATGTATTTTTTTTTCCTTTTTAATTTGAATTTAGTTGTGTGAGGTGGAGTGTGAGATTCAATTTTTGAAATTGATATCACAGATGTTTTTTTTTGCATATTTTAACAGCTCAATATTGTTCATGAAAAATAGAAATTTTTGTTTTGTGTTGTTTTTATTTTTCATTAATTTATTGTGGAATAATTATTTTTGGAATGCATAAAAAGAAATTTTGTGATGTAAAAATGACAATTTTATGTTGTTTTTTATACATTTCTTTTGTGTTTATCGGACATTTGGACAGAATTTAAGATCAAATGATTTAATTGGTGAAGAAAAAAAGTGCTGTTTGTTTAATTTATTAATTTAATTGAATCGCATTTTTAAATTCTACATTTTAGAGTTATATTTCATCAATCACATAAAAGCTTTTACTTGTGAAACGTTCAAGTAGAAATAAACTTTCATCAACTATTTATTTACTTACTCTGACGAAAGAATAAACAAACAAAATAAAATCTGTATAATTTTACCAATTTCGTAATTTTAAAACGATAATGAAAACACATCAAAGAACCGATTGCAACTAAAGCGATTTATTGTAAATTAAAATTGGACAAAAAAAAAATAAAAACAAAATGAAAAGAAAACGCGTAACGCCTGCAGTGATGACCTCGTTCGACTAATAAAGAACACATGAAATCAAATTAAATCGAAAAAATACTGCACAAAAAGAAACAAATCGAATATTGATCCGACAGTTGTGTAAAACAACTTCACTAAATTGCGCAATTGTCGATGAAGTATTTAACACTTTTCAAAATTACACAGAGATGAAAAACAACACAAAAACTTTACAATAGCTAACAAAAATAAATATCTTCAGTCATTTGAGTCAAAAGATAGATAAAAAAAAGTAAATATATAGGAAGAATAAATAAACTTAAACTAAGAATGGGGAGATCTGCTCATTTCTAGTTTCGTATGGTTATTGCCATGTGCGCAGTAAAATCCTTGTTTGTATGTAAAAATTATGCTAAATATTATCTTTCACTAAACGAATGTAATATTTATAATTTTCACATCAATTCGTGCACTAAATTCACTTCTAAAAAGTAATTTTTAGCATAATTTTCAAATAAATAATAATAAAATTCACAATTCTCATTGATATTTCACTGTTGATGATAAATTTTTATCTTCACCTTTCAATCAAACTTCTAAATTTATTTTAAAAGTCACAACAATAATTGTCAAAATATATCTCAATTTTAATTTTCATTTACGAATCAACCAACAAAATTCTCACTTACATTTATTAACTCAGCTTTCAAAATAATTCTGTGACTCATGTACCAAAAGTAATGTCAATGGCATTGAATAGGGTAAAAACGCGTTGGGAAAATCAATCGATATGCAATTGGGACAGGGTTGGTTGATGCGACATTTCGAAAAGCATCCAGGGGTAGATTTTAGTTGAACGAAATATTTGCTGGACTTGGTATATAATATTGAGAGAAAATGCCGTGGGGCGAGAGAATGAAAAAGAGATGAAAATATAGGCAATACGATAGAAGGGAGTAGGAGAAGTAGCAGCAGCAGCAGCAGCAGCCATCAGACCCTTTGGCAAGCGAGCAAGGCGCGCACTTGAAGGCGACGGGGCCGAGAGCATTAGGTATCGATTCTCTCGGCTCGCTCGACCGTAAGCCCGACTTGGATAGAGAAAAACGACAAGAGAGAAAGAGAAAGTGAGAGAAAATCGCTCTTTCAGCTCTCTTCTTCGTTTAGTTTTACTGGGCGAGACGTGTGCAGTGGCTTTTGCAGCTGCGACGACTATCCGGAAAAGCTGCGCTGCTGAGAATGATCGTCGCGTTATAAATATAGCTTTTGAAAAGGGAGAAGAAGAAAAAAAAAGAAAATGAAAGAGAGAATAGGAAGTGTGGGCAGAGTAGTATAAGGAAGAGTATGTGGAGAAATAGGAGGAATATGAGCACGTGGCAGACGACAGTCGGATGGTGTATGATGTATGTATAAAGATATATGTACATAAGGTGGTGTATATATGTATATATATATATTTGTAGTATATTTCCTCGTCAGCGTACTGCTGTCTATGGTATATGCATTAAGAGAGAATCCTACGTCGGGGCATTGTTGTTTATACATAGTTGAGACTTTATTCACTCATGTGCAGGAATAACCTTTACACTATTGTGTAGATATTGTGGGGGATGGGAAAATTTTTGCATAAATTTTTAATTTGTTAATTGAGTAAGTTTTAGTGTTTACGCGGGTTATAGAGGGTGAAGTGTAAAGATATTATGAGGAATTTTATTTTATGGTTATGATGGTAAAGAGGAAGTGTTACAATTGACAGTAAAATGCGGCGCTTTTTATATTAAATTTTGTCGGGGGGGATTTTAGAATTGTGAGGATTATTTGAATTGTTGAAAAGTTTGGATGAATTGATATTGAGTTGTAGTAGAAATATTTGGATTTATTGAAAGAATTTTTTTTTTTATAAAATGTTTTATGATATTTGAGAGATAATTTATTAGGAATATGGAAGGTTTTGAGGGTGTTTTTTTTTTTAGTGTAGTGAGGAATTGTGAGATTGAGGTGGGAAATTTATTATTTTATAGTGTGAAAGATATCAAATGGTATTTCATGGATTTTTTTTTAGTTAAATTTAGTTTTGATATGATTTGACGCTTGACTGGAATGTGAATTTATAAATTTTGAAAATGAAAATTTATATTTTTCTATTTGGGGATGAAAAGAAAATTTTATGAGGGAATTGTTAATTTGTTTGTTTAAAGATGGACTTTTATTTTAATTCAAATTCATAATTTTGACTCATAATGAAATCAAATATTTACATTGAAATGAATTTCTTTTATATTTTTATTGTTTGTATTTAATTAAAGAAAAATTCAATGTGTAAATTTTCATTTAAATATATTTATATATATATATATGTGAGGAAATAAATTAATTTTCATTGAAATTCTCCAGGTGAATGGAATTAATAACGCATGAATAAAAACTCTGCTGCAGACTTTATTATACAGCCGGATTGGGTATATGAACTGAATAAAAAAAAGGGAAGAAAAAAGTATTATTGATCTAAAGACTATTTTAGCACTTGGAACAAGAATGAATTTCATTCTTAATTTAAATGCAGATTTTTAAAGACTTTATTTGGAATAAAAAACGTACGCTAAATTCAAGTCGTTTCTTTCAAATATTCATAGTACGTAGAATTTGTAATATGAACTATGAATTTTTTTATTATCAGGGTGGGTAATAAAGTATTGTGATATTCTATTCATATTGAGTTATTTTTATTCCACAACGTAAATATTCTCATAAAACCAATAGAAATTTACATAATCAACTAAAAAAATTATATTCAATCATATGATTAATCTTAATTTGAATATTTTCTATTTTTTATTTTTATTTATATTATTTATCTATCTATAATTGACCAAAATGTCACTTATTCAATTATCCATATTTTAAATCAAAGGTCTGTCATTTTTCATCGTTACGAATTAACATTAATTCAAAGGTCTATTAATACATCAGAATTTTAAATATAAATAAAACTTCACTTTTTTTCTACTCTTTCATTTTGCAAATCAGCAATAAATTTACATTTTAACGAAATAATTATCTCTAAACTTGAATGAAAAAAAAAAAAACTACCAACAAGTCTACGTCATGTTATAAAAAGAATTATTCAAAAATAAATCAACAACAAATTAAATTCATTGACAATCACATCTAAACAAATTCTTTCTGTTGTCAATGAAAAATAATCCACATTTTTTTGTTCAACATTCCATCACTTTTTTAATTTAATTATTTATCTAATTCTTTCAACTTGCATCATTGCTATAGTTAAAAAAAATGGCTTTGATATAAGATATAATAATACCATTACACAGTCACTGAATATATATTCCAAGTATTAAATACCATGACACATATATATCTATGCAGATTATAATTATCATTTTCATTATCAGCACTTGCACATACTCATTATTTCGTCATCATCCCTGGACACGTATCAAGTTGACTTTTTATCCGTGACTGGCGCGAATTGTAACCATCATCATCTCGAGAATTTGCATATGTATATACAAGTAGAAGTGTGTTATAAATATGGGTAGTCTGTGATACTTGCGTTAGTGTATTTTATCCATTAATTATCGTCCATGTATAATACATTATGAATGTCTGCAATGGACGTAACGATTTATCATATAATTGCACAGCATCATCGAGTAATTCCTCATATGGTGAACATTTGTGGTGTACGGCAACTTGTTTTTTATTTTTCCTTTTCATTCTATTTTATGAGATTTTTTTTTCTATTTGTTTATTAGTTTGTCCCTTTTTTTTTACTGTTTTATGACAGTCTGTTGCAATTATTTCTATATTTTTTTTGCGAAAGTAAAACACTTGGTTTTATTTAACTTGAATATTTTTGTGTGGCTGTGTAACATTCAAAGTTTAGTGTTTATGTTTATAATAAATACCACCAACGCGTGCATTAGCTTGGAGAGTTGAAAGAATGCTATGACTTTGCTTTCATACTGAAAGTATTTTTTAAATGTGTATATGTATTGAAGTGTGTGCTTGACATGACGACCTTCGTTAAGTAGAAAAAATAATGTGGAATATAAATAATAAAAATGACAAAAAATTCTACTTTTCTTTATTGACTTTACTGTGTGTGACACATATTTTATAATTTTATATGTGTTTATGTATTATCTTTATATTTTGTTGATGTTTGGAGATATTTTATTTGACGTTGCAATGTTATGTTTATGAATTTATATATTCATGTATTACTCAATGGATATTAGTGTTGGAATTGGAACGAGTTGGATAATAAATTTAACGTAAATAATTCATTGCGGTAGAATCATCAAATGTCGTATGATGAAAATTCAATTGGAGAATTTTAATAGTGAATGCAAATTTTATAATGATTTTGTATGTCAATTTATTTCATCCACGACCTTTAGTTGGATAAATATTTTCTATTTTTTATTCTGGAGAAATTTAAAAAAAATTTCAAAGTTAATGTTTAATTAGTTTTCTATCTTAGTGAAGGAAAAAGTCTGCCTTGTATGTAAACATTAAATCAAGTTTGTTTATAACTACAAGCAGAATATAAAAATATTAATTTTTTTATCTACAAAATCAGAATTTGCTGTTGAGTAAAAGAATTTTATTCGAAAATTTTATTTTATTGCTCACATATTTTTATATGAATTTCTACACCCTAAAATTATGTGAGCAATAAAACCTAAAGAGCGACCTCTAAAGGAAAAATAGAAACGATTTTTAATTCACTATTGGAATTGATGATTTATTTATATAAATTCACAAATATTCCCAACTAATTTTCGTATCAAACCCAATAATTAATATTATCAAACATTGAAATCAAATTCTACCATTAAATCATTTAACAGTGAAATAAATTTTGTAGAAGGTCATTTATAATATCAACATCACAATATATTTCATCGTGAATACAATGTAAAATAACATTAACATCTTTAACAAAGTTAAAATAATAACAGAATTATTTCATACACATAAATTCCCATTATTAATTTACAAATTGTCGACATACTCATATTAACTTCTATCAAAATCCTTTGGTTATATATTCTATTATTATGGATGAAATTCTATTTCATTTCAGGCGAGCCATCATCGCCCATATAACTATGAGCTGATGCACTCAGACATAGAGAATATGTTCCATGAATAATTTCATAGAAATTCGATTTACATCCGGATTAGGCATTTCAAATTCAACCATTGACATACACACACACTCATACGTAAATTCATATAGGTACACTCAAATATACCATCTACGTATGATTTATCAAATATGTGTAGTAGTACATACTCTACATATGTGTACCTATACAGACAAAAAGCAATTCGAGGACTGCCTGTCATGTGCATAGTCACATGCGTAATCAGTAATCACATACACTATTGGTATGCATATGACATCATTCACCAACAGCGACAGCCAAGTATTGACATATTTCAAAAATTCATTCAATTCTAAATCTTCAATTAATTTCTAATCCTAATCCTTCCAATTATTTCCTTTACCAAATTAGCAAACAGTCAAATCAATGTGAAATAACTCAAAACAAATTTCACAACAAACAAAAAATATATTTCATTATTTTTGTTCTTTCATAATTTATCATTGTGAAATTGTCACTCATTTTTTTCCAATTCAATTGTTTTCATTCTTTAGATAATATCAAAAATTTTCTCGGCAGAAAAAGGCTTTCAAAAAAATATTATTATCCCTGGAAGATATGGAAAGTTAACAACGAAATTTCGTCTAAATCTCTTTTAATCTTTTCAAAAAATCTTTATTTCCATTCTTCATAAATTCTTATCGATCTTACTTACAGCACATTCCAACATACCGTCATAATCATTCGAAAAGTGCCTGTTTCCTCAAGAAAAAAAAAAACTATATATACATATATACACAATACCATAAATTTTTCCAAGAAAAATATCAAACAATGAAAACCATTCTAATCTCCAAGTTCCGTTCAACCTCGCTTTATTCTCATTATCCATCTAACCAAGGTCAATAATTATTCCTACATCATATCAAAGAACATTAAAAACAAATCTTCAAGTGTTATATCAAACAATCAAGGTTAGTAAAAAGGCGATTACACATATAAATATCCGGCAGTGCCAGCTGCAACATAACCAAAAGCAGCGCGCAGTAAGTGGACTGATGTATCAGACAGCTACATATCGTCAGCCGTCCATGTGTATGAGTATGCATATGTGTATAACGTATATGTCAAGCGCAGAGATGCGTTTCGTCCTTCTCCATTTTACTCTCTTGAGCTGTCCCCCTTCCTCTCTCACCATCAACTCTCCCGTCTGGCCAATAAATTTTCGCGAATCGCTTCTTTCCACAAGCAATTATGGTAGGCGAATATAACGGCCTCGCCCAAGAGAATTTTCGATGAATTTTTACGAGGTCTTTCGCATGCAATATATACACCTAAGAGGCGAGAATATAATAATAATAACAATAAAAATTAAAATAATAACAATATCTACTGCATAACTTGACGATGCATAAATAAAAAATAACAAAAAATTAAAAGTCTACTTTACAATTTAACAACTTGATCAATTTAGCATATAGACGTGAAGAAAATAAACAGATGGTTGAATTTTTCACTCTCCACGTGTCTGTTGTGAAAATAAATATTCTCTATATATCTATGGGTTATAACTGAAAAATCACACCATAGATATTGGACTGTATAGTAATTTTTGTATAGCGGATGGGTAACAGACTGGCGCATTCTTTTCTCTTTTTTTTTCATCTCCCTTTTCCTCATTCATTTCTGTTCTTTTCGATATTTTTATTCTGTTATTTTTTTTTTGCGTGATCACCCTCACGTTCGATTTATTTTGGGTTGAGCCTGGAGGGCGTAGACCGGAACTTCCTCTGTCGTTGAACACACGGGCGCGACTTGTACTCGACGCGAGGCGGATAATCGTACAAATTTGCCCGCCTTGCTGACAGTGAATATATACAAATAGAAATATAAACATATAAGAATGAAAATAGAACGAGCGCGTGCATGAATTTGAGTTGAAGAAGGTTATGTTGGTGATTATATATATGTATTTGTGATATTGCCATATATTTTGTATTTGTCAGATGTGAAATGTTTTGAGCTTATAAGTGGAAATGATGAATGTATGTGTATTCGTGTATGAGATATTTGTTTCGAGAATCATTCTTGGCATACTTGTGTATACAACCTTCCGTTCTTGGTGCGATCGCGTTGTTGCTTCATTCTGATGGACGTTTGTAAAGTGAAAAAAAAAGAGAGGGGAAAGAAGGAGGAGGGAGACGGGGGGAGGAAGGAAAAAAATAAATACACTTGAGCAATGAAATAAAAATGGAAAAAGAAAATAAAATGGTTTGTGTATGGTGAAAAGAAAACGAGTTCGGCGAAGTAACGGGGCGAGGTCGTTTGTGGTATTCACTGTGTGGATTTTATATTAATTTTTAACGCAAATGAGGGCCAGGAAAAAAACATTTTTATAAGTAAAAGTTTTTTTTTTTAAGGTTGTTTGAGTGTTTTGTTTTAATGAAGAAGAACGGGGTGATGACCTGGGGTGTTTGAATTGGGTTCGTGTTTTTTTTTTGGTTATTTACTGTTGATGGTTTTTTATGTGGTCACGGATTGTGAGAGAGTATAAAGTCATGAACATTTTGTTACTTGGTAATTTCAATTTATTACGAATTTTTAAAGTTTGAAATGATCGAAATGGGCCATTTTGTAAAGGATCGCAAACAATTTTGTTTTGATTATGAATAAATTTTATGTTTTATATATATTTAATTTAGGAAGTGAAATTGATAACAAAAAAAAAACAGTATCATTGCAAATATAATGAAAATGATATTTTTATCATTTGAAGAAGTAAAAAGTGAATTTATTCTTTCAGATCTGCATATTTATTGTCATTAAATTTACATAGCTTTCACAATTTCTCGTTCAAAATTATATCATACAAAATTCCACTAAAATTATTGCCCAAAAAATAAATCCGTCATTTGAGTTCATCTTTTTTTTTTATTCCCAACCATTTTGTAGATACAAATTTTTTAGTAACGAAAATAAAGCAAATATTTCATCTCATTATTTTATCATTTCCGTTTTTTCTTTTTTCTTTCTTCTCAAGTATGCGTAATAATATCAAAAAAAGAGAAAACATGAAATGCAAAAAAAAATATCCCGCCGTATTACTTTGATTATATGTAAATGTATACACGAAAATATCAGGACGACTGTTACAGAGGGGTGAAAAGCCGGATATGATTTGGAATGAAAAATAGAGTAGAAAAACGTAGGTAGAAAAAAAAAAGCTTTAGGAAAATATGTATGCGTGCGTCTGTGTCTATATTGAGCGAGAAATGTACGCACAATATATTTTCAGTCTCTGATGCTTCTCTGCGCGCGTGTCTCCCTCTCTCTCTTCTCTATGTATTTTCCCTATTCTCTTCATCATTTCTTGTATTTTTTTTCTTCCCCTTTTAATACATGTATACATTACATACATTTCAAAAGCCACAGACATCATCCCCCTCACGACTTTTCCAACTGAGAAGTCCTACGATACAATTGTCACTGCAGTGCGTCTGTCGCGAAACCCACAGACATTCAACAGTAATGTTTCACTACACTCGTTGAATTTCCAAGTATTGCATCAAAACATTCCTGTATAATTCATTATTATACCCACATTTTGTTTCATTATTTTTTTTTAATTTTACACGTCGTTTCTTTCTCCTTTTTTTTCCTAGATTTTTTTCTTTTCCCCTCATACGTCCGCACGCGTTTCATGTTTTTTATTGTCACACATGACCATTTTTTTTTTTATCTGAAAGGGAAAAATCACTCTGTACAATAATTGCATCTACATATCGCGTATATATGGGGGGGG